>CAUYRT010038123.1:0-14129 GCA_963574885.1 Lepilemur ruficaudatus | reverse complement strand
CTACTAAAAATAGAAAAATTAGCCAGATGTCATGGTGTGCACCTGTAGTCCCAGCTACTTGGGAGGCTGAGGCAGGAGGATCACTTGAGCCCAGGAGTTTGAGGTTGCTGTGAGCTAGGCTGACACCACAGCACTCTAGCCCAGGCAACAGAGTGAGACTATGTCTCAAAAAAAAAAAAAAAACCAATAGAAAGACATGGACCCTCTTTAGATCTTGATTCAAATAAACTGTAAGACAAAAACTTAAGGAACAACTTGAACACTGAATATTTGTCAATAGTAAAGACATTAATTTGTTTAGGTGTGATTATGGTATTGTGGCTTAAAAATTTCTTATCTTGAAGAGATGTATACTAAAACATTAATTCACATTAATGTGAATTAATGTGAGGCTAGAAGGTGTAGTTGAAAGAAAATGGATTATGAACTGATTTCTATTGAAGGTGGGTGATGTACCTGGGTGTTCATTATACCATTCTCTCTACTTTTATATATATTCAAATTTTCCACTAAGAGAGAGAGCCGTCTCTCTCACTTTCTCTTTATTCCTTTCTTCTCTCTCCTTAAGAGAGAGAGGTAAAGCAGTCCAAAAGATAACAGTTGCTTTTTATTTTTCACTCTTTAAAGTTTATTAATACTATTACTAACAATAAATCATTCAACTTTTCAGTCTTCATAATGTTTTTGTTTTAAAGATTAAATTTATTTCAAAAGTCCTCATGTAGGCCGGGCGCGGTGGCTCAAGCCTGTAATCCTAGCACTCTGGGAGGCCAGGGTGGGCGGATCACTCTAGGTCAGGAGTTCAAAACCAACCTGAGCAAGAGTGAGACCCCATCTCTACTAAAAATAGAAAGAAATTAATTGGACAACTAAAAATATATATACAAAAAATGAGCCAGGCATGGTGGCACATGCCTGTAGTCCCAGCTACTCGGGAGGCTGAGGCAGGAGGATCACTTGAGCCCAGGAGTTTGAGGTTGCTGTGAGCTAGGCTGATGCCACGGCACTCTAGCCCAGGCAACAGAGTGAGACTTTGTCTCAAAAAAAAAAAATAAGTCCTCATGTAAACCAATCAGATGTGAATAAAGCTTTTTATAATGAACCTCTCGAATAAATCTTTGTAATATCTATCTTTTTTCTTGGGATGACAATAGTATTACTGTGATAGTATTAAGTTTCCTTATTTTTATTAAAATTAGCTCTTTTCAAGACTGTTACTAGCAAATCTTGATTTTTATTAGTGTGCTAAGTAAGGCCAGATAGAAACATGATACATTACAATTATGTTTTCATTTCCTATGGACCATTGTATAGTAAAAAACTATTTGGCATTAAGTGTTCATATGCTCAAATTCAAAAAATAATCTTTAGTCCCCAATTGAACTTTGTACTCCAAGACTTTTTAACTTTTAATTATATTTACATAATAAATACAATTTTAATCACCAAGTTCTTCCTCATCGCTGAAATATTTGCTTTCCTTTATCCTTGGGCGTCTTGAATCACCTGATGTCGAGGGGCCCCTGAACTGAGTTTCTGTTTTCTTGTTCGTCTTCGGTTTGGGCCAGCCGGGGTGCTGCGGGACGGTCCCCTTCATCTCCACTTTCTTCTGCTTCCTCAATTTCTTTTTCTGCTTTGGGAATTTTCTTTTTTTTTAATTTCCTCTTTGGAGGTTCACGTTCCTAGGCACGTTTTTAGGACAGGCATAACTTAAGTGACCACTTTCCCCACATTCATAACACTTAGATTTGTCGAAGTCATTTCGCCTTCGAATGAACTCAGCTGCTCTTCCATTAGCAATAACAACACTTGCGTTTGTCACTCTACCAGATAACTGTTTGTTGCTTATTGCCCTGGTACAGTTTTGTGCGGAGTCTTCATCCAAAAAGAAAATAAATGCAACCGCTTTACTCTTCCTGGTACCTTTATCTTTCATTATAGCAACCTTTACAACTTTGCCATACTTGGAAAATATCCTGTATAACTCACTGTTTGTCAAGGAAAAGGGCAAGCTGGATACATACACTGTGCTCCTACTTGGAGCCAATCCACCACCCATTTCTTCAGGTGGGGCAGGTCCAGGAGACCAGAAGAGCGCGAGCCTCGGCTCAGCCTGGGGCTCAACCCCGACTCCTCCCTGTCCCTCGCAGCGGCCCTGCCACCACGTGTCCCGGGAGGGGTCAGGCGGAGAGATGAGATCCTTACGTTGCTTTTTTTTTTTTTTTGAGACAGAGTCTCACTCTGTTGCCCAGGCTACAGTGTCGTGACGTCAGCTTAGCTCACAGCAACCTCAAACTCCTGGGCTCAAGCAATCCTTCTGCCTTAGCCTCCTGAGTAGCTGGGACTACAGACATGAGCCACCATGCCTGGCTAATTTTTTCTATATATTTTAGTTGGCCAATTAATTTCTTTCTAGTTTTAGTAGAGACGGGTCTTGCTCTTGCTCAGGCTGGTCTCGAACTCCTGACCTCGAGCGATCCTCCCTCCTCGGCCTCCCAGAGTGCTAGGATTACAGGCGTGAGCCACCGGGCCCGGCCCTTACATTGCTTTTTAAACACTTTCTTTCCTCTCCCTGGCCATCATTAGGCCGCTGGCCCCTCCTTAGTGCTCCTGCTGGGAGGCCTGAGTCTGATATAACCCACGTTCTGTTGCTGAGTTATTTCACTTAAGATAACAGGCCCCAGTTCCATCCACGCTACTGCAAAAGACACAATTTCATTCTTTTTTACGCTGCATAGTTTCCTTGGCCTATATATTCTCACTTATAAGTGAGGGCCGAGTAACGTACGCATGGTCACAGAGAATGGGATGACAGACACTGGCCACTCTGGAGGCCGAGCGGGTGGGAGGGTGGGAGGCGGGTGAGGGATGAAAAATTACTTAACGGGTACAATATACACAATTCGGGGAATGGTTACCCTAAAAGCCCAGACTCCACCCTACGCATTATATCCATGTAATAAAACTGTATGTGTATTCCCTAAATCTATAAAAATAAAAAACAAACTTAAAAAAAACAGAACATGAGTGAAAAAATTGGTGACATCTAAGTAAAGTCTGTAATTTATTTAAAAAATTACCCAGCGGCGCTGCAGTGTTAGGAGCTTGAAGTGTTACTATCTCAGAGATGATTCTTGCAGCCCAGAGGTGAGAAGAGTCCATTCTGCAGTAACGCAAAGAAATAAACTGCTTGAAGCGCCAGTGGCAGCCCGGAAGGGAGGATATTCCTGAGTGGATCCCAGGGCGAGGCAGCCCTCCAAGTACCTCTCGAAACACGCTCTTTATAGACAGCCCGGCAGAGGGCAGTTAAAAAAAAATGTATTTCTCTTCTCTGAGCCATATTTTATTACCCCGAAGAGCAGGCTTTGAACTCTGTCGTTCAGACACAGCGAGGTGACCGTGGCAGTTAGTGGGTCGGGGAAGCTCTGTTTCCTCAACACGGGATGGAGGAAAAGGCCATGTACTTCTCCAGGTTTGCTGTGAGCAGTCCCTGAGCCAACTGCTAGCGTGCAGGCCGGGCCTGGCGCCAGCCGGCTCTGGTAACAGGCTCTGAGTACACGCTACTCCCTTCACGTCTCCTACACACCTCTGAGGGCGTGGAGTTGGTCTGTTAATCCGAGGAGAAATGAACAGGGCTCCGAAACCCTGCTTAGTTGGTAAAAACCTCAACCTGTCCAGCCAGTCCTGCCTCAGGCCTCCACAGGCTACTACGTTTATGAGCTACAGGGATTTTGTGCACATTTGGGGTTTTTTGGTTTGTGTTAGTGCGTTTATGCTGTTTGCACACAACTCTGAACCTGTATATACCAGGCCACCCCATCTAATGTTGCACTCAGTCACCGTCACATTACCCTACTCCCTTCATAGCGCTTGGCTGGCATGATCTTACTTTTTGGCATGTTTGGTGAGCATTGGCTCTCTCCCTAGAAAGTCGTCTGTGTGAAGAGAGCAACTTTGCCTTGTTCACCACTCTGTCGACCATACCTGGTTCAAAACAGGTGCTCCCAGAAATGTCTGGAATATGAGAATGAATGAATGAGTGAATGAATGAATGAATGAATGGCAAAAAACCAGGTGTGGGGAGGCCAGGGCCAGTGCTTCTCCCCAGCACAGGCTCTCTGCAGCCCGCACCTGCATCGTATTTCATCTTCCATTCTTCCTGTCTTTCTCCTTGAAGTTTTTCTTTTAATACCTTTATTTGAACTTTCGGTTACAAAACTAGTACTTATTATTTTAAAAAATACAAAAGTAGCCAGGCGCGGTGGCTCACGCCTGTAATCCTAGCACTCTGGGAGGCTGAGGCGGGCGGATGGCTCAAGGTCAGGAGTTCGAAACCAGCCTGAGCAAGAGCAAGACCCCGTCTCTACTATAAATAGAAAGAAATTAATTGGACAACTAAAAATATATAGAGAAAAATTAGCCGGGCATGGTGGCGCATGTCTGTAGTCCCAACTACTTGGGAGGCTGAGGCAAGAGGATCGCCTGAGCCCAGGAGTCTGAGGTTGCCGTGAGCTAGGCTGATGCCACGGCACTGTAGCCAGGGCAACAGAGTGAGACTCTGTCTCAAAAAAAAAAAAAAATACAAAAGTATATAAAGTAAAGTAAAAATGGAAAATCATCCCCCTCCTTTCATTGCTGTCTCCAAAGGAAAGCTTGGTTAGCACTGGGTGAATACCCTCCCGGCCTTTGTTCCGCAGCACAGGGCGGCTTGTCCTACCCTCTCCTCCACCATGAAGACCCCACTGCTCAGTTCAGGAGACAGCTGCTTTTTCACACCGGAAAGAGTCCCTCTGTCCTGGGACTTCCAAGAAACAAAACCCCACAGTCTTCCACATGCCTTCTGGTTCTTCTGCCTCCCACTCCCCGTTCCCCGCAAACCAAACCCAAACATAAAACGGCGTGGAGTGACTGGAAAACCTGACAGCTCCAGAGTCAGTGGATCTAGGTGGGAACGCTTTGACCCTCTTTGAGCCTCAATGTCTTCATAGGTAAATGGGTGGTATCACCCGCAAGGTTAAACGGCCTGCTAAGTGGTTCATACATGTTAGTTCTCCTTTTTCCCTAATGTCACTCCCTCTGATTGAACTTTTATTGCTTCCCTTTCATTTTGGTTTAGAAAACCAAGTTTCTTTTATTTTAATATTAAATTATTCTTAGAGACTCCGACTTTATCATCTCCCCTCCCTTCTCTTCGCTGGGTTAGCCTGTCTTTCCTCATTTCCCCATCTCATCCGTCAATGGTCTTGGTACCTGTTTAAAGAGGCCGAAGTCATCTGGCTAAGGGTAGGGGGGAGGGTAGGGAACAGGGGAATGAGCAGAGGCTCCCTCCCCGCCCTCTGTGGCCCATGGCCCAGCCTGGAATTCACTTCCTGTTTGTGGCGGCCAGGGCCAAAGTTCGGGGCAGCAGCAGTTACGTAATCGCTGGACTTTCCAACTGTCAGCTCAGTAATCTGCCTCCTGCAATATTATGCTGTTCTGGGCTTGAAACAACAGAAATAAATGTCCACCCCACCCACCCCAGCCTTCCCACGCAGCCTCCTTGGGGTGAGGGTGCCCAGCGTGGTGGTAGTGCCCTCCCTTCCAAGGTTAGCAGGCGCAGAGCTAAGTCCAATGCTCTGCCCTGAGCTCAGATGAGGGGCAGGAAGCTGGGCTGTCCCCAGCCAGCATCCCTTGCTGTGAAGCTCTGGTTGGCCTCCAGCTGGAGATGGCAGATCAGACAGACGAGGGAGCCCTTAAGCTCCTAAGAGGCAAAATCAGGAGTGCTTAGGAGAGAACAGTGCTGATTGGGGTGCAATTCTCCTCACCTATTGTGGAAGCCCAGGTTTTGTCTGTTTAGAAGAAGCAAACATACCATGGAGCTCTTCTCTGTTATCAGCCTGACCCCTCTCACTGGAGCACCTCCATCTGCAGCTCAGACTTGGACAACTCTCCCCAGCCACCTTGCTCGCTGTGGAGCAGGGTTCAGGCAGAAAGCTGCAGGCAGAGGTTGGGGTGCCATGGAGGAGCCACAGAGACCAGCCAGGTTAGAGCACAGGGATATGAAAGAACTGTAGTTGACTACAGATTCTAGAACAAACAAAGTAACAGCTTTTTTGGAGTTAATGACTCAAGAACTTTTTTTTTGGAAACAGGGTCTCGCTCTGTTGCCCAGGCTTGAGTGCAGTGGTGTCATGGTAGCTCACTGCAGCCTCTAAATCCTAAGTTCAAGAGTACTCCTGCCTACAGGCCAAGCCACCATGCCCTGCTAATTTTTCTAATTTTTTGTAGGAACAGGTCTCACTCTTGCTCAGGCTGGTCTCAAACTCCTGCTCCTTGAGCAATCCTCCTGCCTCGGTCTCCCATAGTGCTAGGACAGGCGTCAGCCCCTGTACCAGGCCAAGAACTTTTGATAAGAGCAGAAGAGTTTCTTTGGATGGTGGGCTACCTCAAGCCAAAAAGCAAGAGAGTAGAAAGGAGGCCAGAGATGGAGACCTCAGGAGGAGAAGGAGGGGCAAGAGGGTGAGTGGAGGTAGCCGAGGCACCAGGAAGCTGGCAAAGGCGAGGCAGCAGCCTTCGGGGAGGGTTACTCTGATGCCCGGCGGGCTGGTGGTGCAATGATGAGGATGACAGACACAGGACAGAACCAAGAGGGTTGAGTGACAATGGTACTAAAAGAAGACTCCTGCCCTGGCAGCCACACACACAGAAGGTCTTCCTGGATGGTCACATGACCGCCTCACTGATGGGAACCGGGAGGACAGATACCCAGTGCACCAAGGCCCAGTTTGCTCCATTTCCCTTCACTCTGGTTTGGAAACCTTGTAGCTCTTTCCACTGGCAATCTCAAGCCCAAACTTCATCTTTTTTCCTGGCCAATAAAAACTTTATCCCAGGAGATGAAAATGGCTCTGCAGACACAGTCAGCAGGTTCCTAGAAGAGTGGGGAAGGAGTTTCTCCAGGCAAAAAACCAAATCTGAGGAAAGAGGGGGGCCCTTGTCTTCAAGATGAGACAATTTTGGGAGGGTCTCCCTGACCTCTCACTTATCCAGCCCTTTAAATACTGGCTTCGCAGTGGCTTCTCAGGGTGAGGGCAGTTCCGGGGGGAGTTAATGGGATCCAACCCCAGCCCTGCTTTGAATAACCCTGCTTCAAGCTCTTTGGCTAGCAATTAGCATTTACCTGGAGGACATAGCGTGTTTTGGTTTTGGGGATGTTTCCTTAGCCTGGGGATGTGTTCCTTAGCAGGCTCAGAAGCCCTGGAGAGTCATCGAATCCTCCAGCTGGAGGATTCCCTCCCAGTAGATAGAGACCCTGAGAGTTTTATGACTTATCACAAGCCAGCACCATGCTGGGCTGCTCTGGGCCCTGCCACCCTAGCAGCTGTTGAGGTGCAGGCTGGGAGATGAGGCGGAGGCCCTCCACTTTCACCTCCTGAGGCTCAGGAGGGTGACGGAGAGCAATAATGGGCATGGCCGATGTCCCTTCCACTTTATAGCTCAAGGGGAATGAATGAAGCTGGGAAAAAGCAGAGCGGGACACACTATTCAACTTGGCTGTCCCAGGACGGCTGTGGCAGGAAGACACGGGTGGGGAGTCCTTGGGTGAGGAGGACTGTGCCTTTTGGAGCACGGGTGTCTGGAATAAGAGGACAATCTTAGGGGAAAGCTGACCCTGGCTGTGGAGGTAGAAACAGATGGGCCCACAGCCCTGGGTGCCCTTAAATGCCAAGAGACAGGTCCAGAGACACAGATGAGTATGTGGAGGCCCAGATCATGTGCATGCACAAGCTTACACAAACACGCACTCACCCGCACAGACACACACCACGCAAACACAGGCACAGACGCACATGCCACACAGGCGTAAATACTCACATACACTCACTCACATAGGCACATGCAAACGTACACAATTCCAGACACAGGCACACACACACACACAAGCACATGAGCACACTCACAGGCACACTCACACAGGTACAAACTCACACACAGGCACAGGTACACACTCGTGCAGGCACACACATAAAGGCACACGCATGGGCAACACATAGGTACACAGGAACATGCACATACCCAGACAATCCCATGCATACCCAGATGCCCACTAAAGAGCACAGGCTCACGACACACACACACACACACACACACACACACACACACACACACACCCATACACACACATACCCTGTAATTCAAACACCAGCCACCCAGGCCCCTTGAGAGCCTCCTGGCCAGCTGCCCTGAGTAGTTTGCCCTGGGCTGCAGCCCAGGCCCTCCCCCTGCTCCGCCCCACACCCAATTGGTTGTATAAATTCCCTCCCTTTAACCCTTCCCCAGCATAGCTGTTCTGAGACCAGCACAGCTCGCTTGTCGCCGCTGCCTGCTCCTAGCAAACCCATCCGGACCAGAGTATACCAGCCAGCAGCATGGGTAAGGAGGGGCTTGCCAGAACATTGCCCACCTCGAATTTGGAGGGCCTTCCCTCCAGGAAAGGACAGACAAACCCGAAGGGCAGCTAGGGGAGGAGGTGGTGGCTTCTTCGTCATTGTCCCTACCCTGCACACTCCCCACTGCGTTTCCCAGCTTAACCAAAGTTTCTGAGGAAGGAGGGCAGAGGGACTGCTGGGAAGGGTAGTCCGGCTGGTCCTGGGCTCCCACACAGCTCCATCCAACAAGGGGTGGGGCCCGGGTGCCCTTCTGCAGCTGAGAAAATCAGACAGGGGGTTCTTAGAAGATGCCTCCATGTCCCTGGCCCTGACCGTAGGAGGAGAGAGACAACCCTGATTTCTCACAGCAGGGAGTGGGGAACCTGAGCCTTCAGGACCCAGATCACTCCCTAGCTACCCTTCATATCCAGTCTCTTTGGGAGGTGAATCAGGGGCCTCCACTCTCTCACTGGGGACCTGTTTCAGTGCCCCTGCCCCTCAAGCCCCCGCCCTCCTACTCCTCCACCCCTGAGCTCCAGGAGTAGTTTGAGCAGGTTGAGAAGGAGTCTGGGTTTGGTTGAGAGCGTTGAGGTCACTGTTCCCTTGGAGCTGGCTCTTTCCTGGGCTGGCAGAATGCCCAGCAGCCAGCCTGGCCTGCGAATCCCAGTTGAAGCTGGGCACAGTGGTGCACACCTGTAGTCCCAGCTGCTGGGAAGATCGCTTGACCCCAGTGTTAGGGTGGAAAGCCTAGCAGGTGCTCACGGTGCGGGTGGAGAAAGATTTCTCATGCAGAGATGAAGCTATATAAAAGTTAAAAAGTTTATTTTATCTTCTTAGGAAGAGAGAGATTGAGAGAGTGAGAGAGACAGAGGAAAGAGAGGGGGAGCAGGGAGACAGCATGGCATCTCAAAGACAGAGAAGGAGGTGCCAGCACTGAGGCCAAGTGGCTTGCTGGTTTTATGGGGACAAAGAGAAAGGAAAAAAATAGTGATTGTCGTCAGGTGAATCAGTCGAAACAGAAGCAGCTGCTGCGAGATATCTGGTTGTCCCTCTTTCTTATTTTCCCTGTTCCTGGAGACTTGGTTATCTCTGAAATGTAGCCGGGCTTATCCCAGGGGATATGATTTTGCCCCTGAGATACAGCTTGGGGCAGGAAACTGAGGCCTGGAGTTGCTCCCCTGCTGTCCGTCCTGGGGCTTCTGGGATCTCCTGGAGTTATAGAGCCCGGGAATGTGAAGAGAAAGGTTTTCCCATCTCCTGTCTGTCGGACTCCTTTCTGGTGTTTGTGAAAATGGAACCCTGCAGGATGTCTCCTAGCTAGGGAGAGAAAGGGTGAGGAGAGCTCAAGATTGATCTTCAGCTGTTATTCAAAAATTGGGGGGTTAGATATTTTCCTTTTATTTCAGCAAGGCCACCCTTTTCACCCAGGAGTTTGTGACCAGCCTGGGCAACACGGTGAGACCCCGTCTCAAAAAAAGAGAGAAATTGAGATTTCCCTGGGTTCAGCTAAAACCCAGAGAAGCTCAGGGACCTTGCTTGAGACGCTTAAGACAGGCAGGTATTTCCCCAGAAAGAGCAACGATGCTCCCTGGGACAGAGTGGCAGGCAGCGCTGACCCGAAGCAATGTGGGGGTCAGGGGAGCTGTGACGGTAGATGCTGTGGACTGGGCGACATCTCCTTTCACCTGTATCTCTCTCCGTCTTTCTGTGGCTTTGTGGTGTTTGTATCTCTGTCTTGATGTCTTGGAGTTTTTTAATCTCCTTCCCCTTCTGTGTCCAGCAACCTCCTTCCCCACCCCTCGGCATCTGTGCCAAGCCCTGACACAGCCAGGTCGTGTAGCAGTCTCCTTAATTCCTTTGGACAGGGCCTCTCCCACCCTGCCCCCACCCCAGCCCTCTGTTGGGGCACCAAGCACAGCCTGGCATTCTTCCTCTGGCACAGCCCTACCCATATTTGTGCAACCCTTCACCTTGGTGAAAGTGTTTTAGAATACAATGTTTTACCTGCCCCATATTTAGACAACACTTTTGTGAAAGTACTTTTGAATATTTGACTTTCACATCTACCTAGAGAAGTAGGTAGGATGTTACTATTACCTCCTTTTAGCAAATGAAAGGGAGAAAATGAAGAGCGTCCAACCTAGAACTTGAAACCAGTTTTCCAGACTCTCAAACGCTGCTGTTGCCTCTCAGCTTCCTAAGTCACTGGGCTGCACCAGTAGGGGTCAGGCAGCAGTGGAGGCTCCACTCTGGCTACTCCTGGCTCCCCACTCGCAAGCCCAGCCCTGGCCAGACCAGCGCGGGACAGGGCAGAGGGCAGTGCCCAGGCCTGTGAACTCCACGCCAGGATTTCTTTCCGCCTGCGGGTCCCTCTGGGCTACTCTTCAGCTCTTCCCCCCAGCAGGCCCCAAACTCTGATGCTGGGGTCCTGGCAGCTGTGACGTCCCAGCCTTCCTTCACAGCGCTGACTTTGGCCCTGTGGATTAGTGTGACCTTTCTTGCCAGATTTCAGGGACAGGGAGGGCCGCCCCCTACATCTTGGGCTGGAGGACCTCTTAGCTCTCCAGAGTTGGGCCAAACTCTTACTTTACAGATAAAGGAAGCAGGGCCCACCCAGGGGTTGAAACTGGCTAAGGACATCCAGCTGTCGGCCCTGGCTGGCAGCCTGGGATCAAGACCCAGGGAAGAGAAGAGCAAGAAGTGTCCCAGCCCCTAGTCTAGACAGTTTGTTAAGGGAGTCAAGCAGGCCCCACTGCCACTCGCTAAGAGCTGTTTCCCAGAGCAGCCCGGGCTTACGGGGCTTCTACCAAGCTAGCGCGATGCTGCATACTTCACAGCCCCTCTTGCCTGTGTCTCATAAAGGCCCACTGTGGTATTATTGTCCTCTTTCTACAGAGGATGCAGAAATTGAGGCTGGGATGGAGGATGGCTTGAGTACTTTGCACAGGTTCCCAGGGCTAGTCCTTGGTGGGCTGAGGTCAGGCCCCAAGTCGGTGTCATAACCACTGCACCACACAGCCTGGGCTGCACGTGCCCTCCTCCCTCCCTCCCCTGGACCCTGCCAGAGTGTCTGTCACTGCAGGTCATGTCTCTCCAGCTCTTCCTGCCACACCCTCACATTCCCCTGGGTTCTGAGGGGGCTAGAGTGATGGGGCTGAAGAGGGGACCTGCCTGGCCGCCAGGCCAAGTGCTGCAGGACGTAGGGAGGGAGCCTTCACCCTTCAGAGCAAAATCCAGCCACCCTGCCCCCATTGTTTCTGCAGCTACGAAACATGGGAAGTGCGGACCTGGCTACTCTACCCCTCTGGAGGCCATGAAAGGTAATTGCCAAAGGTCTGAGAGCCTGGCACCCCTCTCCTGAGTCCAGGGCTGGTGGGGGTGGGGGTACCGTAGACCTGGCCTCCACCCTCTGGCACACCCACGGCTGCACCTGCCATTCCTTCCCACCCTGCCAACCCTACTGCCTACTGTCTACCCTCCAGGACCCCGGGAGGAGATTGTCTACCTGCCCTGTATTTACCGAAACACAGGCACTGAGGCCCCAGATTACCTGGCCACTGTGGATGTTGACCCCAAGTCTTCCCAGTATTGCCAGGTGAGGTGGGACTTAGGCACCAGCTACCTTGAGACCCCTCTAGCCCTAGCCCTGGGGGGCTGCCCTTCCCCAGCTCCATCCTTTTTGGCCCTCCCTGGGTATGGTTGTGTAGGCTGTTCACTGCACCAAGGACAAGGGGACTGCTGAAATCCAGCCTGTGCTACACTGTCAAACCAAATGGATTGGGGGAGAGGGGGCGCCTCTTCCAAAAGCAGAGAGGCATGGCCTGGGCAAGCTCCACCTGCTGTGTCCCGATCCTAGGTTATCCACCGGCTGCCCATGCCCAACCTGAAGGATGAGCTGCATCACTCAGGATGGAACACCTGCAGCAGCTGCTTCGGTGACAGCACCAAGTCTCGCACCAAGCTGGTGCTGCCCAGTCTCGTCTCCTCCCGCATCTACGTGGTAGACGTGGGCTCAGAGCCCCGGGCACCAAAGCTACACAAGGCACGTCCTCTGCCCTTGCCAGCTCAGGGCCCCTGATGCACCTGCAGCCCTCAGCAGCCTGTAGGCAGGAAGCCAGCCCTAAACCAACTGCCTCCAGCTCTTGCACAGAATCTTGTTCAGCAATGGGGAGGGAACTTAGACCTCACAGGAGAGTTACCTGGGCTTACTGGGTTGTCACCATCCAGCACCATGGGCCAGGATGGTGAGAAGAGGGAGAAGAGGGAGGCGGCTTCCTCTTTTACTCTGGGAGAGGGAGGGAGCCATTTTTTTCCACCATTTGTGAGCTCAGGACTTCTCTTAGGCAGGAGTCTCCAGTCCTTCCTCTCAATATTTAGTTCAGTGCCCTCTTGGGGCCAGGCACTCACTGTTGGCTGCTGCTGATACAAAGTTGACACTGGCATCAGCCCAGCCCAGAAGGAGCTTATGGTCTCACAGGGCTGCGAATGCCTTCAGGACAGACAGAGGGAGAAGTCAGTGCTTCCTGCCTGGGCAGTTATTAACAATCTCTGACTTTCCCTTGGTGCTCTGTGGAAGTTACCAGACTGAATTTCTGCCATATCCTCATAGGGAGAGTTGTGTCCATGTTCTGAAGGAAAAGAGGACAGGCTTGGCAGATGGAAGTAGGGGAGTATGGGGGTAAAGGGTGGGGACTCACAGCCGTGTAAGATTCTCATGCCATTCCCCACCTCTACCCAGGTCATCGAGCCCAAGGACATCCACGCCAAGTGCGGACTGGCCTGCCTGCACACCACCCACTGCCTGGCCAGCGGGGAGGTGATGATCAGCTCCCTGGGAGACCCCAAGGGCAATGGCAAAGGTACCCGTGGCTCTGTGTGCTCATGAAAACTTCCACAGCTATGAAAGGAGGGAAGCATCTGTCTGCAGGAGGAGCAGACCGCAAGCGGGGGAGGAATAGAAAGACCTCCCAGGGAAAACCAACAGCCTGGGTCCCGTCCAATACTTAAAATGTTAGCCAGTAACTTCAGTTGTTTTGATTATTTCTATGGAGATGAGCCTTGACTGATTAATTCAGTTAAAAGTTATAGTCAGGGCCGGGTGCAGTGGCTCATGCCTGTAATCCTGGCACTCTGGGAGGCCGAGGTGGGTGGATCCCTCAAGGTCAGGAGTTCGAAACCAGCCTGAGCAAGAACGAGACCCTGTCTCTACTAAAAAAATAGAAAGAAATTAATTGGCCAACTAAAAATATATAGAAAAAATTAGCCGGGCATGGTGGTGCATGCCTGTAGTCCTAGCTACTCGGGAGGCTGAGGCAGAAAGATTACTTGAGCCCAGGGGTTTGAGGTTGCTGTGAGCTAGGCTGATGCCACGGCACTCTAGCCCGGGCAGCAGAGTGAGACTCTGTCTCAAGAAAAAAAAAAAGTTATAGTCAGAACAGTCAGCCATGGGGAATGTGAGTACAGACATGGTCCCAGAAAATGTATACATTTAATATCAGCCTTTGGCCGGGCGCTGTGGCTCACGCCTGTAATCCTAGCACTCTGGGAGGCCGAGGCGGGCGGATTGCTCAAGGTCAGGAGTTCAAAACCAGCCTGAGCAAGAGCGAGACCCTGTCTCTACTGAAAATAGAAAGAAATTAATGGGCCAACTAAAAATATATAGAAACGATTAGCCAGGCATGGTGGCGCATGCCTGTAGTCCCAGCTACTCGGGAGGCTGAG
>CAUYRT010038120.1:0-16976 GCA_963574885.1 Lepilemur ruficaudatus | reverse complement strand
ACCACCTAACCCCAGTGAGACTGGCCTCTATCAAAAAATCCCAAAACAACAAATGCTGGTGAGGATGTGGAGAGATAGGGACACTCTTACACTGTTGGTGGGACTGCAAATTGGTGCAACCTTTGTGGAAAAGAATTTGGAGATTCTTCAAAGAGCTAAAATTAGAATTACCATTCAATCCAGCAATAGTATTATTAGGCATCTACCCAAAAGAGCACAAGACATTCTGTTATAAAGACATCTGCACCCGAATGTTTATGGCAGCACAATTCACTATTGCTAGGTCATGGAAACAACCCAAGTGCCCATCAATTCATGAGTGGATTGTTAAATTCTGGTATATGTTCACAATGGACTATTACTCAATTTTAAGAAATGACAGTGAGTTAGCACCTCTTGTATTATCCTGGATTAAGCTTCAGCCCATTATTCGAAGTGAGGTGACATAAGACCTGAAGAATGGGCCCCACTTGTACTCACCATCAAATTGGTATTGACTGATTAACACTATGGTGCTCAAAGGGTGGGAGCGAACACTGGGGAATTGGGGGTTGGGGGGTAGACCCAAGTCTGAGCGACGTGGGGGGGCATTGTGGAGGGGTGGGACATGCTTGAAAAGTAGTTGGAGGGCGGAATGAGGGGTCTCAATAGGGGAAAGGAATTCCTCAAAAACTGATTCATGTGATTAACTGTACACCTCGGTAAATCCACTGAAAATCGTTTAATTGTACACTTAAAATAGAGTGTTGGTTGTACGTAGATACAGTTGGAGCACTATGTATGTACTCTCTGGACTACTTCGACAGAATAGGTTTTTGAATGTAACAAGATAAGTCAACTTGAGTGGTAATATATTTTGGGAAATCAGCTCACTACAAATTGTGACTGTAAACATTGTACTGTAAATGTTTTGTAGTTTTCCCCCAGTACAATTTTCGGAAGAGGAAAAAAAAAAAAACTCAAGCCATTGAAAATCAAAAGTTCAAATAAAGGGCATAAAAAATTCTGAAGTTTCATCTCACCCTATGCGGAATAAACCTTTCTGACAACGTAATTGTAATTTGGGTATTTAGTAATATGTATAAACTTAAAGAACCAACAGCAAAGCCCTCCTTCACATTATTTCCCACATTCTTCTTCTTCTGTCCACTCCCTCTCCAAGCTTGCTAGTTTGGCTGTTATTTACGCAACCACATAGCATGACAGACCTTGGAGATCTTCTAGTCTAACCCTGATTTTACTGGTAAGGAAACCAAGGCCCAGAGAAATTAAGTGACTTGCCCAAGTACAAGTCAACAGACTCTAGTGCTGGTTGCCAATTAAATGTCTAGGGTGTGGGGTCAGTAGGTAAAAGAAACGAGATCAAAGGGAGAGGCTACGGGGGGGCTCCAGCTCACTGTGGTCATGTGGGAAAAGGGCTCTGTTGCTAGAACTTCTAATCTTTAAAGAGATGATGAAAACTTGAAATTTTATATTTAATCTCATTCTTAAATGTTGGCAATGTATTAAACATTTTTTAAACCTCTCTGCAGGTCAAGCAAGACACATCTATGGGCTGGATTTCATCCACAGCTGGCCTGTTTGAGGCCTCTATAACCTGCTAATCCTACTTTAAATTTCTTTTATTTAATTTGCTTTGGTTCTTGCACTCCCTGCTCAAAAAAAAAAAAACAAAAAAACAAAAAAACAAAAAAACCCAAAACTTCAGTGGCTCCCCATTGTCTAAAAGATAAAGTCCAAACTTCTTCACTGGTCCTTCAAGGCAATCCATGACTATACCCAAGACCCTAAACCGTATTTCCACCTTACAGTCAGTCTCCATCTTCCACTGTAACCAGAATGACAGCAGAATTGTACCCTAGGTAGGGAAATGTTCAGAAAGGTACCTGGCTGGGCTATGAGCAAAGAGATGCTGCAAATATTTCAGTTGTGACAAACTGACAGAAGCAAGCATCATCAAACCCTGGCTAGCTAGCAACCAAGGTTAATTTTGATTGTGGGAGTCACAAACTATCTCACAGTTTGTTTTTCTGGAGCCACCCCATTTTCAGCCATCTCTATTCTGTTAGTGTCAAAAAAGAAAAGAAAAGAAAAATTATACTCCATTTTATTTTTACTGGCCTGGACAACTAGAGGCACTCAATAAAATGCTTATTGAATGAAGTTTAAACATTAATTTTTACTTTTGCTTAAAACAAATGCAATTACTGAAAAGATAAAATACCACATTCTTATAAGATGGCCTAAATTTGCACAACAGTAGGAAAAGTCGCTTCTTTCCCAATTGTAATAAAAGAAAAAAATATAAAGAAAACAATGGGAAAAGTTGATAACAATCATATCTCAAACCAGCAATAGTTGTCAGCTCAGTAATTACAATTAGCATATTCTGGATACACCCTTTCTAACCTGTACAAATAAACACTGTCATAGGCAAATTAAGCTTTGCAAACATTATTTGTCTCATATTTGTGTCACATGATAATCTGTGTTTGGGTATCAGAGAGCCAAGACAATCAAGAATTCCAGGAAATGTCAAAGAAAACTAATGACTACAGAAGTTTCCACTATGAAAACAATGTTTTCCTGTTTTGGATGATGCCATGGTAGGTCACATCCACTGACCCTCTAATTTCTTTACCAAGAGAGGATAACTCATTCTTAAACTTTTGTTGGGAATGGGTCCAGTATAAACATAATATAACAGATATACTCAAAGAAGATCCCATAAAAAGTGATTCTTTTCTTTGTGATTCCTGTGGGTGGAAGGGAGAAGAGAAACGAGGAAAAGGTACAAACATTCAACGGGAGGCTCTGAATCCCCTCATTTTTCCTATTTTAGTGTCTTTTGTGATGAAAAGGACTTAAAGCAATACTCTCCCCTCTTGAAAATTAATAAGGTGGACATGCTTACTTATCTTACTTATTCCTTACAAAAAATTATCTTCTGCATTCAGAAACTAGCATTTGAGATACTTTTCAAGCATAAATAAGGAATCTAGATCTTCGATTATTGGCTAAAATCCCTGATTCAGACCAATAGCAACAGATATTTTATGATTATATTGTTGTAAAATAAAAATATTAATGTTTTGTTAAAGAACAAGAACAAAGTAGCACTTAGGAAAACAGGAGGAAGCCTGGAGTCCACTGTGTTCAAGCTCACTCGCCCCCAATGGAAAGAATATGAATGCTGCCGGAGGAAGGGCTGGCCAGAGCTCTTTGTCTGATCTTAAACCAAACCAAAAATAAATGGGCGCTCCAGTCCCCTTTGATCTTTTTAAATGTATATTTCCAGTGTAAACTGGCGTTGTTTAAGTTGACAGTGTTTTCCCAAAGGGCCAGTGAGACAGAATGAGAGAGCCCTACAGTTGCAACCTGAGAATATCAGTGTTCCTGGCACGGAAATGGAAGAGCTGGGCTGACACACTGGGGACACACACACACACACATATGCAGGACATATGCGCGAGCTGGCATTTGGTTGCCCTTACTGAGTTCCCTGCTTTTGAGAACGGAGTATCACCCTTTTTTTTCCTAACTGTAAAAGGATCCTGGGGTGGAAATGAGTACAATTCACCCCCCACATTCCTAGAATCCTTCCGGGGAGAAGAGGGCGGGATAAGGCTGGGAAGGCGGGATCCGTGGGGATCCAGGGGCCCAGGGACAGCCCGCAGAGGTCAGGCCCAGGCCCTGCGCGCCCACTCTGGTGACTGATGCCCCGGAGAGGAAGACTGGGGGCCCTGCTCTCCCATATAAGGAGGGGTTAAGTCAGTGCGTGGAAACGTCATATGTCAGCTCTTCCCACTTGGACAGCGCGAGTGTCCTCCCGAGAGTTGGCAAGAGAGCGGCCGAGGGGCAGGGGCGCCCGGAGCCGGCGCCGGGGCTGCGCGGGGTGGCGTGCGCACCGGGCCGCGGGGCTGCAGGGCGGCGGCCCTTACCTGGTTCCTGCGGTACCACGCTCCCGACAGGGAGCCGTTGCCGGCGCCCGGCACCCAGTACGTGATGTTCAGGGACAGCTCGTCCAGGGCGGCCGAGGCGGCGTCCCCGAGGCCCGCCATCTGGTCTCCCGGTGCTCGGGCTCGGGCCGCGGCCGCCTCCCGGCCGGGCTACACCGCGAGGAAGCCGCGCCCGGGCCGCACCGCAGCCACTTCCTGCTCGGTGCCGGGCGAGGCGGGCGCGCCGAGGCCACCTGGCTCCCGCCCCCGCGCGGCCGCAGGTGCGGCGCCCGCCCGCCAGCCTGCCAGGCCGGGCCTCCCTCCCCCGGCGCGAGGTGCCCGCGGGGATCCCGGCCGTCTGCGGCCTCCCGGTGCTGCCCGGCGCGCGCCGCGTCCTCCCGCCCTCCGGGCCTCTGCTTGGCATCCCTGCTGACCAGCCTGCCCGGTGTCCTCACCTGTGGCTGCGAGAATGAGGTCATCTCCCGTGCACTTAAGAGAATGCGAGAAAAAGGAGACATTGACCAAACCTAAGCACCTACCATCTCGCCTCTCTAGCTGGCAATTCAGTTCTCTGTCTCCATATAGTATTTCTTATTTATACTTTTAAAATTGTTTGCATATGAAAAAGTGTGAGTTCCCCCAAAATATATTAAGCAAGATGAGAGTAAAGATCCGAGCGATTAAATCTCAGTGTCAACATTTGGTAGATCCTTAGTAAATATTCCTGGAATGAAGCAAGGAATTCCCAGTGGTGGCTGGAGGACCCCAACGTGGATTTGGTGAATGGATTGGGTTTACTTCAGATGGGCCCAGAAGGAATTGCTGTCAAGTTGCCAGCTACTGTGTAAATGAATTTAGGATGGAAGATAGTGTTAATGGTCTTAAGAACTCTAACCAGATGTTCTGGTTTTACCTGTATTCAAATTCTAATGTGTTACCACAGATGATCTGTAAGGCATTTTTCACTTTGAGAACATCGTATTGCTGCCTGAAGCTCTGGAACTTGCAGTTCTTTTGTTTACACAATGCTGAGATTCTTCTTAGAGAATGTGCTTTGACTTCCATGACTTCATGAAAGAGACACTGCTGCCTAGGAGGGAACAGGGATAAAGTTTTCAGCGTTTCTTAGGGGAAATGTGCAAATGAGAGAAAAAAGTGAGAAAAGGTCATTTCAGATACAGCAAAAAACAGCACACGTCATCTTGGAGGTTGTGTAGTTTCTTGCTTGAGCACCCACAATGTTCGGTGAACAGTTAATGATAGTTAACTATTCCTAATTTTAAGAGGCTGATTTATTCCAAATAAATATCTGAAGGAAAAAAGTGTCTATTTGTTATATTTTTTATGACATCACATTAATTCTTGTCAGTTATTTTATTAATGCCTCTTTCCCTTGGTATGCTTTAGGGCACAAGTAACAGAATATCCAAAGAAGAGTGACTTTAAAAGTAAGTATCTCTTATCTCCAGAGGGATGTGTCTCTATGTGGCTCTATGATGTCACTTCCATCTTTCTGCTCTGCCATCCTTGAGGTACAGCAGCAAGGGAGGCTGGGAAAGTGATTCTTGGGCATTTCTAGGCTTGAGAGTGAGGTGAGCTCTGCCAGCCAGGACGAACTGGAATTGGGGTGGGGGTGGTGGGAGGGGAACCCACAGAGCCTGGTTCAATCACTCTTTAGTGTTTTCTATCTGCCAGATTGTAAGTAGTTGTACAGTCGCTAACAAGCAAAATACTAAATGGATAGTGTTACTTTTCTGTTTAAAATACCTTGAAACCTCCCCATTGACACAATGAAGTTCACACTTTGTAAACCTGGCATATGAGACCCTTTATGATCTGGCCCCCATACTCTTGTGAGACAAAGAAGCAAATGTGAAAAGCCATGTTTGCTTGTGTCCACTTGCCAATATAATATCACAAAGCCTCTCACTCTGTGATGACACGCAGCTCTCTGGAAAGATGCTTTAGAGGCAAAACAGGATACAGCACATGGCCCCTGAGTCATGATATTCCTTAAAAGATAAATTACCCCAGTCTTTGCCTTTTCCTACACACGAGATAACATCTGATGTGGTCGGCAAATGTACTTTAGTAATCTATAACCAGGTTATACCAAAACCTTGATGTGGTTTTGCACATCCTGAACCCCCATCACCTGTATTTAAACTGTGAACTAAAACGCTTCTGGGCTATTGGCCTCGGTTTTCTTTCTGTCTTCAGTAAGATTTCTGAACAAAACTGACTTTAATTCTTCAAAAGCTTCCCTTTTTTCTTTAGTTGACACTCTGCTACACTCAACTCGTCCCCATTTTATTTTCTAGTTTAAAAAATCATTTTCAGTTCCTTTGCATTTGTTAAGAACGTCTCATGTTTGGAGGAAGACGGTCCTCGGTGCAAGGATGATATGCTATACAGCCCACCACGTGCTGTTCTCCAGATGCCAAGATGCCACTGCGCTTGCTGCTGCTACCCTAGTGTGTGGGGGTGGTTGAAACGAAGAATTCGTGACCAGTGTTCCTTCCCCACAGTTCACAAGGAGGCGGCAGGAATGCCATGTGAACTATTTTGGTCCCAGCAGTGTAGGCAGAGCTGTGGAGATTGTTCTGTACTCTGTGATGGCCTCTACCTCTTGTGGGGTTTTTCTGGGAGATATCCTGTTCCTTCACCAGTTGCCAAAAGCATGTGATTTTTTTCCTTTCCTCAATGCTGAAATGTGGAGGTCTGTCTTCCTCAGTAAATTTGAAAAATTCTACCCTGGTGCCACATCATTTGAAGTGGACTTACCAGAAACTTTGAGAGCCCGGTTACATTTTGCCTACCTTGCTTGGGATCATCTACTTGCAGCATTAACAAAACAGTTTTTTTTTTTTAAATTAATTTTTAGCAAAATTTGGTTAACACTAGTTGTGTTATAAATGGGCACTATTTATAGTACATTTATTAGTAAACATAGGGAAGGATTCCTTAAACAAATACAGAAAGTACAAACCACAGAGAAAAGATTGATAAATGCAATTACAATAAAACTAAGGACTTTTATACATCAACAGACACCACAAAGGGTGAAAAGATGTCACAAACTGAGAACATTTCTTTATCACACAGATGACTGAAAAAGAATTCACATCCAGAATATATAAGTAACTCCTACAGGTCAATAAGAAAACGTCAGACAACTCAGGAGAAAAATGGGCAAAGACATAAACAGATACTCTTCCTAAGAAAAAATATGAATGGCTAATAAACATAAAATACATCCATGTCACCAGTAATCAGAAAAATGCAAATTAAAACTTTCAATGAGAACCATTTTACACCTGCTGGTTGGCAAAACACACTTGTAAAAAATTTGCATACCAATTGGTGGTAAGGACATGCAGCAACAGAAATTCTTATTCAGTACTGATGCTATTGACTTTGGAGTTTGGCAGTATTTGGTAAATACAAAGATGTGCATATGCATTTCACTCCTAGGTGCATACCCCAGAGAAGCTTCTGTATGTGGACAGAAGGAGAGATGTACAAGGATAGCAGCACTCTTTGTAACAGGAAAAAACTGGAAACAGCTCAAGTGTCCATCATCAGGAATAGTGAGAAAATGAATTTTGATACATTTGTACAATAGAATACTACACAGCAATGCAACTGCCTGAACCACAGCTACCGAGTACCCACGTCAACATGGATGAAGCCTGCAAACATAATATTGGGTTAAAAAAGCAAACCCACAGAAGATTATATACAGTATTATTCAAAAGCATTCAAAATCACCCAATACATTGTTTAGGAGTACATCTACGATGTGGGAAAACCTAAAGAAAAGCAACGGATGATAAACGCAAAATTTGTATGGTGGTTCAAAATGTTAGCAATGATCTATTTCCTAAACTGGGTGATGGGTTACATGGACATTCATATTATTATTATTCTCGTCATTATTAAAGGTATACACTTAATGTCATATATACTCTTTTGTAACTATGATATATTTCTTAACCAATACAAAAAGATGAATCCAGAACAAAACCCAAGGTTTTGTGATCAGAGGTTGCAAAAGTTCAAGATCAGCAGACCTGGATTTAAGCATAGTCTTCTGCTCCTTATCAGCTGCATGACTTTGGGCAACATCTCTGAGATTCGATTTCCTAATTCATAAAGTAGGCATAACAATATTTATCTCCAAGCCTTTAGTGAACAGGAAGTAATAGGTAATGTGAGTGAAAAACAACTTGTATTTCAGCTCGGTTCACCAAACATTTACTTTGTGCCAGGAGCCAAGGACAGGAAGTTGAATGAAGCAGGGGCCCCGCCCTCAGGAGCTTACACTGCTGTGAGTGAACAGACACAAGTAGGTAGAGACAGCGTTACAAGTTAATTTCAGCATAAGAATGGGAGAGAACAAAGAAGATGACATCAGCTCAGGGTGGGAAGGTAGATGCAGCCAGGGAAGACTACCTAGAAGGGCTGCTGACTGTTATGAATCCTGAGATGTGTTAGCCACATGAAGAAGGGAGGTGGGGGCGGACGGGGGTGCAGAGGGCAGAGCACAAGCAAAGGCACCGAGACAAGAGACAGCAGAGTGAGTCAATGCAATTCCACTTAGTCTTGGGTGATACAAGATAAACATACCCTAAAATGAGGGTAGAGGGGCCGGCAGGGCCAGAAAATTGAGGGCTTTGTGTGTTGGGTTAACAAGGTTGGACTCGACTCTTAATGGGGAACCACTGAGTAACTTTATTGATTAGTATTATTTTATTTTTAGAGACAGGGTCTCACTCTGTTGCCCAGGCTGGAGTAGCGTGGCATGATCACAGTTCACTGTAACCTCCAACTCTTGGCTCAAGCGATCCTCCTGCCTTGTCCTCCCAAAGTGCTGGGCCCCACTGAGTAACTTCAGATAAGGGAGCAGCAGGACAAGCCTGGTGCTGTAAGAGTTCCCCTGCTGGAAGGGCAGGTGAGGTTTGGGTGCAGTTTAAGGGAGAAACACCAGAGATAGGAGACTAGTTAGGGGACTGCTATGGCTCAAGTGAAGATTCTCTCCTGGAGAGAAGGAGCGAGATTTAAAAAAATGTTTAGAAGTAAAAGCAGCACAACCTATTGATGGGGCAGGGGAGGGAGAGAGAAGGAAGAGTCTAAATGTGTTCTAGTTAGGGGTATTGGGTGCAAAAGCAGCACTATTTCTCGATGTGGGGAAGAGGAAAGAGAAGCCAGTTTAGGGAGAAGAGTTTGATTTCTAGATTCATTGAATTTGAGGAGCTTGTGGAATATTCAAGCAGAAAAGGATGTGCAGAATTACCCTAAGGTACAGGGGTGCAGTCAGGGCCATGGAATAGATTTGGGACTCACCAGCGTGGAGGGATGAGACTGGCCAGGGAGAACAAATGGCCAACATCTTTTAGAGCAATGGTAAAGGGCCAGATAGTAAATATTTTAGCCTTTGTGGACCATATGGTATCTGTCACAACTACTCAACTCTGCCATTGTAGTGTGAAAGCAGCCACCAACGACATGTGAATAAATGCATATGACTGTGTTCCAATAAAACTTTGCTTACAAAAACAGGAGGCTGACTGGATTTGGCCCTGCTGACCTCTACCCTAGAGAGAAAAGAGCCAAGCACAGAACCCAAAGCCAACAAAGACCACCTGAGAAGTAAGAAAATGGATTTGCTAGGGTTCTTGGCATGTGGGTGACAGGATCCCAAATCAAAGGGAAATTCATTAACTTGTAATTAAAACCCAGGAAGGCAGGGGTGGAGCTGGACCACTGGATCTAGGAACCTGGTTGTGGTGTATGGGCTCCAGGAGATCAGCTTCAAGTGGTAAGATTGTGGTCACAGCAGCTCCTCACGTCCTTTTCTAAGCCTGGGTTCAGAAAGGTAAGGGAGTGAGGCAGATTGGATTATTGTCCCCAGTTCTTCATGCCCCCACATGCAGGGATATGTATCCCCACCCATCGCTCAGTGACTGCAATTTCTCCCACTAGAGGCATCTTTCTGGTGATGTTGGGCTTGCCCACATGACTAGCTTTGGCCAATGGAAATCTAGACAGAGTGAGTGTGATGGTTCCAGGCCAAGACCTTCAGAGGTATCACATGTCCCTGCTTGTCACATGCTCCTGTGCTCCTCCCTGAGAAGAGAATGCCCCCAGTAGCTGCTGCTCCAGGAGGGATATAGAAATCTATGAAGTGAACCTGAAGCCAATCTTTGCTGTCTTTGGCTGAGCCACATCAGACCGGTAGACTCTTGGGCAAGAAAATAAATTTTGGTTGTTAAAAGCCACTGAGATTTTGAGGGTATGCATTATCCAGCAAAACTCATTGATTAAGGGTATTCCCAACCAATTTTGGTTAGAAATCCAGGTGAAAAACTCTTATTGGCCTGATGTAGAACATGGAACCAATCCCTGGACCAATCACTGAGAACAGAAAGAGTTAGTATTGTGATTGGCCCACCTGGGTCATGTGCCCACTCTACTCAGGGAGGTGGGGGCATTACCAAGGTGAGGTGAGGGATGTTGAGTAGACAGGAGCAATAGCTGATGTTGTGGAAAACCAGCATAGAGTAGTGTCATGGAAACTTGGGCAGGAGAGTTACAAAAATGAAGTTGTGTTGAATAGTGCCATTGAGAGGCACAACCAGGATACTGAGATAATAAAGGAAATGTGTTTACTGGCTTTGTCCATAATTGATGGTCAATTGGTGATCTTTTCCTGAGAAGTTTCAGTTGAGTGTTGGGTGGACAGCCAGATTAGAGTTAACTATAATATTTAAAAAAACTCTAATTCACTGCAAGAATGTCAGTTATTACTAAAAAGGACCTGAGATAAGGACCAGATTAGGAATCAGGGAAGAGCCAGAAGTTTGATTTATTTGAGTATCACTTTGAAGTCATAGGGGGCCTCTGGGAAAGGGAATGTTGAGATCAGTCTACACTTGAAGGAGACAATTTTCAGAGTAGGGGAGACCCATCCAGGGTGGAATCGCGGATCAATGGAATCAGGAATCAAGCACAGTCCTGGTGTGACCCTCAAGGCCTGAGGCAGAATTGTGTCTTTGGGAACAAGACATGAAGGCAGGATCCAAGCGATGTGGAATTTAAAACAGCAGGATTTAGTGAGTGATCACTCGAGGGAGGGAGAAGAGGCCAAGGGAGGAGAGAGCTGATAAGAGTATCTGGTCTCAGGCCTGAAGAAACAAGAATAGAGCCAGCACTAAACAACAGTATTGAATTGACAAAATGTTAACCTAGTGCCCACCGCCTATTTGAGACTCTGACCTTTTCTTGGCTTTGTCAAGGCCTTTTACCCTTACTGCTCCTCCTACACCCTGTCCCACCTGCCTTTACTGATTTCTGACTCTGCAGGGCTGCCAAAGGCTAGGTCCCACCCAGGACAGCATCCCAACATCTCCCCCCTGCTTCATCTTACATCATACTGTCTCACCTCTCATTCCTTCGCTCTCTCCTTTCAAAGAGGCATCTGGGAATGAATCCATGCCCAGGTGTTAACACAATAGATCTCCTTCTTCTGTGGTTATTTGCTTTCTAAATGGACTCTCTTGATAACACAAGGTCAGTCTTAACCCAAAGGAGTATTTCTGTCATGGTAAGAATTTGGGCAGATGGAGGTGGGGCAGGCAAAACTGCCCCTCAAATATTACCACATAGTAAATGTGGTAATTGATAAGGCTGGTCATAGACTAGAGAAAGTACTGAAGGAAGTGTGAGATAAGAACCTTAATTTTAGAAATAACATACTTAATTTGAGGTGACAGCACAATAGATTTTAGATGCAATTGATAAAGAAAAATACCCTGAAGTGAGAATCACAGGGCTAGACTAACGGCCACAGGTCAGAAGTCAAGAGGTAGTTATCCACATCATAGTATTAACTTTCCCTTTTAGCTTATGGTTTACAAACGCTCTTGTTACTGAAAGCTCAGCACTTGTCCCCAAGGCCACATCAGAAGATTGAGGACAAGTGGTTTGAGGAGAAGGAAAGAGGAGTTTATTAATTTGTCAGCAAATGAGGAAAATGACAGACTTCCATCTTAAAGTACCAATTCCTACTAATAAGAAGAAATATAGACCTTTTATGGGAGGGTTTTCAGTTTTAGGCAATTGTTGTTTAACTATAGTTGATGATTCTGATACGTCCCATGTCCGGGGAAGACAAGGAAGACAATCTGGTGGCCTCTGCCCACCTGGACCTCAGCCAGGACAATTCTGCTGAGCCATCTCCTGTAGCACAAAGAACAAAGGACACCTCCCTCCCCCTGCCTGGCGTGAGACAGAGATACAGGTTTTCATTCGAAAAAGGTAAAAATGTTTTAAAGATACAGAAAATATTTTTGCCATTTTCTCAGACCATTCCCTCTGTTATACTCTCACCTCTATTATTCCATTTGATTCTCACAAAAGCTCTGTAAAGTAGGCAGAACATTTGTGTTTTTAAAAAATATTTTAAAAATTTTTATTTTTATTTATGTATTTATTTATTTATTTATTATTTATTGTTTATTTCAGGAAATTATGAGAGTACAAACATTTTGTTTACATTTTATATCTTTGCCTCTCCCTAGCATTTATTTATTTTTGAACAGAGTCTTACTCCTGGGCTAGAGTGCAATGGTATCACCATAGCTCACAGCAACCTTAACTCCTGGGCTCAAGCAATTCTCCTGCCTCAGCCTCCCAAAGGGCTAGGATTACAGGTGTGAGCCACCATGCCCAGCCCATTTATTTTTTAAATTTTATTTTTATTGATACATAGTATTTATACATATTTATGGGGTACATGCGATATTTTGTTACATGCATAGAATGTGTAATGATCAAGTGAAGACCTCTGGGGTTTCCATCATCTTGAATATTTATCCTTTTTATATATTGGGAAAATTTTAAATCCTCTCTTTTAGCTATTTTGAAATATACGATACATAGTTGTTAACTATAGTCACCCTACTCTGCTACAGAACACTAGAACTTACTCTTTCTCTCTAACTGTATGTTTGTAGCCATTAACCAATATCTCTTCATCAAAATTTTCATTTTTTTTTCTTTTGAGACAAGAGTCTCACTCTGTCACTCAGGCTGGAGTACAGTGACATGATCAATATCTCACTGCAGCCTCGAACTCCTGGACTCAAATGATCCTGCTGCCTCAGCCTCCTGAGTAGTTGGGACTACAGGCCTGTGCCACTATGCCCAGCTAACGTTTCTTATTTTTTGTAGAGATGGGGGTCTCACTATGTTGCCAGGCTGGTCTTGAACTCCTGGCCTCAAGCAGTCCTCCTGCCTAGGCCTCTCAAAGTGCTGGGATTATAGGCATGAGCCACCATGCCTTGCCAAAATTTACATTTTTAAAAAGCAAAAGCAAAAACACCAGCTTGAATAAGCTAAATTACTTATCTAATGTCCATTGCTGGTTTGCAGTGGAGTCAGAACTTCTGCTGCTTGATTAAGACAGCCCAGATAGGTGGGTGTATTAGTCAGACTTCTTCAGAGAAACAGAGCCAATAGGAGATACACACACACACACACACACACACACACACACACACAGATTTATTATAAGGAAGTGGCTCACATGATCACAGAGGGGAAGTCCGAAGATCTCTAGTTGGCAAGCTGGAGCGCCAGGGAGCCAGTGGTGTAGTTTCAGTCTAAGTCTGAAGCCCCGAGAACCAGGCGGCCAGTGGCATACAAGATCCAGTCCAAAAGCTGGCAGGCTTGAGACCCAAGAAGACCTGATTTTTCAGTTAGAGTTCAAAGGCAGGAAGAGACTGATGTTCCTGCTGAAGCGGTCAGGCAGCAGGAGTCCCTCTCACTCAGCCTTTTTGTTCTATTCAGGTCTTCAATCAACTGGAGGAGGCCCACCACATTAAGGAGCACAGCACAGTCTGTTTTACTCAGTCTACAAATTCAAATGTTAATCTCAGCCAGAAACACCCTCACCGACACACCCAGACTAACATCTGGCCAAGCGTCTGGGTACCCTGGGGCCTGGTCTAGTTGACACATAAAGTTAACCGTCACAGCATGCTCCTCGAGGAAGGGAATAAAAGAGACAATCCGGTTTTGCATTTAATGCCAATGAACTGATCTATGAAACCAGATGTGACAGATGTAGCAAATAGAAGTTTCACAGACATCAATTTGATCATTTCTACGATTTTTCTTTGTCCAGAAGTTCAGTCTCTACAGTAATCTAATTTGTCGTTTAGGTTTCCATGACCTTTATACCTGAATAAAAATTACTTTATGTCTTTCTCCTCCTCTCATCATCCTCCTCCTTCCTCATTATCATCATCATTGTCATCAGCAGCAGGAGCATCCAAGGCTTATTGAGTGCCCACTGCTCACACGGCGCTGCTATAGGAAGTTAGTTGGAATTCACTGGGGACACTAGATCTGTCCCTTGATTTGAGTGGCTTAATTCCAGTTTAGGAGAGAGAACATACATACAAAAGGATTAATAAGTCTATACTCAGTATGAACTAGATAACTAAGTGCTCAATGTAGGAGGATATTAATCTTGGATTCCAGAAAAATGAATGACTAGCAGGCTGGACATGGTATTGAAAAGCTTCAAGGAGGTTGTGGTCTTTGGGAAGGGCCTGAGAGAAGAATGTGACCAAAACAAGTGTCAGGAAGGAGAGAGAGTATGGCAGGGACACAGAATACCCAGGATGGAAGTGGGAGTTGCAGGCGCATGTGTGTGCAGGGACAGCGAGTTGTGGCTTGGTGGGCACCCGTGCCATGGAACAGCTTGGTGTCTGGAGAGCAGCACCCAGGAACAGCTTTAGGCCCAGATTGCTAATTAGAATTTTTTACTGTGTGTGAAATTTTCCAGGATCAGCATGGAGTATCATCTGTGTCTCCTGCAGGTTTCTCCTCCCAAACACAGCTTCCTTAACCTGTCTAGCCGGTCAATTACCGAGGCTGCTCTGCAGAGTGAGACACACTTCCTCTGAGAAGCCCTTTTCCTGGATTTTCATGTGCTTAAAGGAAAGAAAATAAAGAAAAGAAAAACACTCTACTTGGCCAAGGGGACTGCAACGAAACCTTAAAACTAAGTTCCTAGTCATAACGGGATGGGGGGGGGTGGTCAGACATGCCTCATTATACCCCCTCCCTGATTACCTAGCATCAGCCTTTCCTTCCTAAGGGTTAAACATAACCAGCCCTTTGGAAAGATTTACTCCACCTCTGATTTCAACCAACCACTAATGCTGCTCCTCCCTTTTGTGGTTTGGACACAACTGATCAGCATTCCTTCCTGAGAAGAGATCACTGACCATGGCGTGGTCTACAGAGGATGCACAGTGAGGGTTTTTGTGTCCTCTGTTTCACCTTTTGACATCAGGGGGCTGAAAATTCAATCCTTGGATCGTGCTAATTCTGCCATTTTTTGAACATGGCTCCCCTGAAGGCACCTGAAGCTCAATTATGCATGTGCATGTTTCTCCTTTCATAAATATTCATGACTCCTCCTATAGCTTATTAAATATGTATATTTGGCCACCCCACTCAGCATAAATCCCTGTTCCCTTTCCCTTTCCCTGGAAGTGCCTGTTTCTGCCTTCTGGCTGGAGGCTCTGCTTCTCAAGCCTGTTAGCATGGCCACGCTGCACCCTGTAACCCTTTATGAGGAGTAAAGCTCTCCTTTCCAAATTTATGAACCCAGTCATTCTTCAGTTGACAAGTATTTGTCCTATTTATCTGGATTCACAGCACTGGTGTGTCTTAGATGATAAAGAAAGCAAGGACCAGTCTGGTAGTTCTCTCTGCAGGGCCCTGCTTAGTGCTGTGGCCTATTTGGGTTCTTCATGAGTGCTTTGGGGACATGAAGAAGCTACATGTGAGAGGAGGCAGGGTAAGTTTTGCCTCCTGGCAGCCAATAGGGCAGCCCCCACCAAGCCCCACAAACACACACCCCACCCTGCAATTCCCCAAGGCCCTCACTGTGGTTCTGGGGAGGCAGCGTGTGGGTTATGAAGAGTCCCGTGCTATGAGAAGCTACATGTGCTCTGGCTCTGGCTCTGTCACTAACCAGCTATGTGACCTTGGGCAAGTCCCCTACTGCCCTGGGCCACATTTTTCTCATTTGTGAAATGAGAGAATGTTCCCATTCAGAATGTTTCTGACTCTGAAGTAAGTCTAGAAGAACTTTCACCTTCTTTGCATTATATCAAACAGTTTTTCTTTTCCCTGTCTCCTGGCTACTTAGGGAAAGAGAGGGAGGCTCTAGAAGGTACTAATCCCTCTTCCTGCAACATCTCGGGATATCTGGTGGTCTGTAATAAGAGGGTTGGCTTTTACCTACCAGATGCATTTAAAAAAAATATCTTTTATGGGAACTTTAAAAGTACTTAGCTGGTGCCTGACAGAGTAAACACTTAATACATTTAATCATGATAAAAAACAAACAAAATTAACAAATGTGCAATCCCTGCCCCAGGGGAACCTTAAACCCAAGCTGGATGAACAGATGAGTGAGCAGGATCTTACAACGTAGTATAATGGGGGAATAAATACCAGGAACTCTGGAAGCTCACAGGAGAGCAGCTAACCTAACACAGGAGTGTATCTATGAGTGTGTTTGCACACACGCATCCATATGTGTGTAAGGGGTAGTCAGGGAAGCAACATCTAACGTGAGATCTGAAGATTGAGTTGAAGTTGGTGTATGGGATGGGGAAAGGAGAGCATTCCATGTGAGGAAAGCGGGCACATGTTCCAGAAAGGGCGAAGATTGAGTACGGGGCCTGCAGGTTACTCCATCCAGCCAGGGGCCAGAAAGAGTAAATCTGTGGCCTGGGGTAGATATGGGGTGGCAACGGATAATCATGCTCAGTAGTTTAGACTTCATTTAGATTCTACTGAAAAAAGAAATTGTAGAAGATGTAAAAAGATGGAAAAATCTGCCTTGTTCATGGATTGGTAGAATCAATATTGTTAAAATGTCTATATTACCTAAAGTGATCTATAGAATAAATGCAATCCCCATCAAAGTACCATCTTCATTCTTTACAG
>CAUYRT010038117.1:0-10513 GCA_963574885.1 Lepilemur ruficaudatus | reverse complement strand
TGGTGGCACATGCCTGTAGTCCCAGCTACTTGGGAGGCTGAGGCAGAAGGATTGCTTGAGCCCAGGAGTTTGAGGTTGCTGTGAGCTAAGCTGACGCCACGGCACTCACTCTAGCCTGGGCAACAGAGTGAGACTCTGTCTTAAAAAAAAAAAAAAAGAAAGAAATGAACAGGGAGGAAGGAAACAGAAGAGGGAGAGAGAAAAAAAGGAAGTGAAAAAGATAGAAAACTCTTCTTTACAATAATAATAATAATCCCTTTCAAATATATTTCAACTTATAGTTATAAAAAGGACCATAAAATCCATTATCTCATTTTGACTGTCAAATATCATTCTAAGGCATACAGGGCAGGGGTTATTATTTCCAATTTATAGATGAGGGAACTTCAGCTCAAAGAGCTAGAATTTATCTCCTCAAATTTAAATGGCTTATTAGTTGCAGAACCAGGACCTGAGGCCACGACTTTCTCTCACTCTACTCACTGTCAGGTCCAATCCCATTTCCCCTAACTTTATTGTCCCAGCTCCCATAGATGCATCTCCTACTGGGACCCATCTAAGATGTGAGCTCACCTCAATCTGAAACCAATTCTGAGAAAGAAAATTATTATATCCTCTATCCAGGCCCTAGACTAAGCAATCTAGCCACAAACAACAACTCCTGGACATTTCTATGCTTCACTACCCACCACCTCTAACCTAGCTTGAGATACCTTTGATGCCAACCAAAAGTACCAAGACTGAGCATTTATGCTGGTTCTAACCCTAAGTCAGAGTTTCTAGCTTGGTTTCCTACTCAATTTCCATATCTAATTCTCACCTCTGCTCAAAGAGTAGAGATCCATATGGAACCTCGGCCAGTGATAACTCCTTCATAATCACCACCATCCCTCTTTCCTAAGGTGGTTTTCTCCTCCTAATATCTTTCTATCCAGCTGATGTAGGGCCTATTTTCCATTTTCAGATCTAGAATCAACTGGCACATACCTTTCCCCAGAATATGGCCCATTATGTTACTTTCATTCCCAAATCTTTTTTCCCATCTCATCTATTTTATTTCCTGGTTCCACCATGTTACTAAAAGACATCTAACTTTGCTATACTCTTTTAATACTGTGCTTTAGACCTTCTGGATACTGTCTCCAAGGTCAAACTTTAAGTCTGGCTCTGCGTCCCTCACCATAGCAACCATGTCTGTATGTCATGCCAATCTGCCCCTGGCTCCAGAGTGTCAAGAACCTGGGCAGTATGGCTTCCTTATATAGTCCTTCAAGAATACTCTTAGAGAAGCAATTTTAGAAGTATGAACTGTACAACAATGGTACTGTTCACCAAAGAAAAGGTTCAATGGAGATTCATGATGAATAAAAATAAATCCAAGGCTCTCAGAAGTCCTACAGGAAAAAAACACTATTTGACTATTTTTAATCTAATGTTTTTCAAACACATGCAGACCCATAACTTTTTTTCACAAAACACTTATCTCTTGGGACTCACTTTGAAGATGCTGTTCTACAGTATACCCCTAAGCCATGTCTAGGCTTCAATTTCTAAGTCCTCCTCATTCCTCTGTCTCTAGTCAATGAATTTTATAAGTTAAGGATTCCTCACCCAGGATTCCAAGATGCTTATCTTCTTCCAGATGCACCTTCTCTTGGAATGTCTCATCTTGGAAGGCTTCATATCGGACTTTCCAGTAAGTGCCTCCAATTCGGCTGGAACTCTTCTGGAAGAACTTATCTGAATCACTGGCATATAAGGAGGCAAATGTCATATGATTTTATTGGTTATCAAATAGACTCCCATATCACCCTTAGTCTCATCAAGTTATGGATTTTTATGGTAAGGAAGGACCTCAGAGATCACCCTGGTTAACTCTCATCAGTGAAGATATATCCTTTGGTGACACTACTAGTAAGTGATATATAGCTTCTGCTTGAGCCTTTCTAAAGGCAGGGAACTCATTTTCAGAGGAGACAATTGCTATTACTGTTGAATAGCTTTAATTATTGGAGTTCTTCTTTATAGTATGATGTAATATGCTTGCTTGAAATTTCCAGACACTGGGACCAGTTCTGCCCTCCAGAATTATACAGTGTACATCTGTCCTTAACCATCCTTAGGTATTAATGATCCTAATGAAAGCCCACTAAGTTAACAAGCCCAGTCGGAGATTCTAGAAGCTATGCTGTGACTCAAGAGCTGACTTTCCCAAGTTTTCTGTAGATTCATTCTATTATTTCCTGCTGCAAGGATAAACATAATGAGTGCCCTAGTATCTTCCCCTTTCCTGGTCATTTACTAATGGCCTCTTCTGTGAAAGACCCAGCATCACTGATTGCCCAGTGAGTTAGTATAACTTAAGACCTAGCAAATGAGCAGGGCACTAACCTCCTGCTCTATCCTGTCCACATCTGGGTCACGGATGAGGCAGGAGAACTTGGAGAAATTGCTTCTAAAGGATGAGCATGGAATAGCCACAGGGCAGGTTGCTTCTATTCTTCCTACATTTCTCAGAGTGGTTTTTCTTTCAGAGTGGTTTTTAATTCCCCTGCTCAAATGCTTCCTTCAGACTATGGAAAAAAAAGGAAGGAGCAAGGAGGTAAATGGTTAAAATGAAGAAAAGCTGGAGGAAAGCCAGTTCAACTGATGCAAAACTGGTCCCGCTTGGGATTTCCTTTCTGAACATGGTCAGTAATTATAGCAGGACCAACCAACTTCAAACTCTGCTTAGATACTTTGCTGGGGATATGACAAACCCTACAAAAAGCTTTGCTACTTATAGCTCCCCAAGAGCAAGCCCTCTAAGGGGCCACATGTACTTGGCTAACAGTTGTGTCATATAACCCTAGCCAGACAATGATTCAGACCCCCAAGTGAAGTGAGAGATTTCCGGGAGGGAGATAATAGGTGTTTGGGGCTGGGCCCAGGAATAGGGATAGGGAGTCCACTGTCTCTTACCTGCCTGGCTCTATCAAACTCTTCCCAGTCCTCCCATCATGCCCCATCGGGCCGTAGTCCCATTGAATCTCATGGGCCTCAATGAAGTACTGCCGAATTTTGCCTGTGAGTAGGTCCACAGGAGGGGCCGTAGAGCAAGACGTGACTTTGTAGAGTGCCTGCATGCCATCTGAAGGAAGAAAATAATGGCTGTTCCCGTTCTACCCATAGGATTTCTACCCAGAGGACTTACCTTCCTCCTTCTTCTTGTGTTTCCTCCTCCCACTCTCCACTAGTCCCTTTATCCCTGCCACGAAACTGGCTACTTTCTCTCCTAAAGAGCCTGACTGGGAAAGAGAGGGAATTCAAGTACCTCCATCTGTTCATCACTGACTGGTTTACCAGATCCTAATTCCTGCCATTGCAAAAGGCTCACATTGTAGCAATACCACAGAGAATGAAGACAGGAGACCTGATTTCAAGCCCAAGCTTTACCACTACCTGTAGGACCTTAGGCAAGTCACTTCCTCAGGCTGAGCTTCCTTCTTTTGGGGAGAATAGGAAAATCCACTTCATGGGGCTGGTAGGAGTATCAAATTAAGGAGGAGTAAATTATTTAGAAACTGGGAAGCTCCCAACATAATGGAAAATCTTCTATCAATGAAGAAGTTCAAGACTTCTGACTGTCAGGAAAATGTAGATTCTAAGTAATGTCTTCAAATGTAGAAGATACTACATTGAGGCATAATGACAATAGATGACAGTGTTTTGTATTTGTTTTGCAACTTACAGAGGTCGTTCAGCTACATTATCTCATTAGAGTCTAATTAGAGTCTAATTATCTCATTAGAGTCCCACAACACCACAGGGAGATTCAAAATTTATAAATTAGAAATCTGAGATATGAAGGAGGAGGAAGGAACATGTGTTATAGTATATGCCAGGCCCTATGTTGGGTGCTTTACATATATTATTTCTATCAATATTCACAACCATTGTATGAAATAGACTTTTAATGTCTTCTTTTGTAAATGAAGAAAACGAAGGATCAGAGAGGTTAAGTTGCCCAAGATCACACAAGTAGTTAGCAGTGGATTTGATACTTAAGCTCCCATCTTTAAACTACAGATAAGTGTTCATTTTCTTCTCTTACATCCACTGTCTTGGTCACATCATCCCCCTAGTCTCTAAGATTCAAAATCACATTATCTCTTTAAATCTTCATTACAATTTTATGAGGTAGGCATTATTATTGCTATCATCAGATAAGGAAACAGAGACTCAGAGAAAAATGACATGACTTACCAAAGGTGACTAAGCAAGTGGTGGAACCAGGATTTGAATCCAGGCTTGTCTGACTCTAAGGTCCATGCTTGTTCCACTGTCATGCTACATCCCTGGCCCTAATCCATATTCATACTCACTTACCCAGGAAGCTTGGTAGCTGACGACAGACTCTGGATGATGGAGCATAAGTAACTGTCTCCTATTAGGTCAAACCTAACACACAAGACTCATTGTCCCACCAGTCCTACAGGTGCCTAAGGTCCTACAGGTAGTGGTAAACTCCTCACCCATTGAAATCTACCTACACATACATATCACTTTTCTTATACCCTCTTACATACATCAAATAATTCTACAAAGTGAGAGCTAAAGAGGATTTTAGAGACTATCTAGACCAACTCCCTATTTTATAGATGTGGCAAATGAGGCCTAGAAATGGGAAGGGACTTGCCTGAAGTCATTATAGTGAGTTTTTCACAAAACTGAGACCACAACTCAAACCGTCCAGTCACTTATCTAGTGCTCTTTCCATTGCCTCATATGTTCCTTCTGCCCTCTGCTGCTCCTCAACGCATTGCTCTGCAAGGCCATTACATTGACTTTTTTCCCTCTGGGGAAAAAAAAACCTTCTACTGCGGTTGAGTTCCAACTAGAGTGTCACTACTTACCCACAATACTCGATCTCCTGCAGAAACCACACTCTCCTTTAACTAATCTCTCCTTCACACCTTATTCAATAAGATGAAAATACCTCCAGGTCTTAATTCCTTAGAATTCTGAGCAAAAAAAAAAGGCAGCTTAAAAGTCTACCTATTCATCTCTAGGCCACCTTATGTTTGAAATGGGAAGATTAAACCCAGAGAGACATACCTAAGGTTATCCAGCAAGTTGATGGCAGGGCCAGGAAAGAGCCTAAGTCCCCGAACTTTTAGTCTAGTGTTTCATCCTTTATACTAAGATGTCTCACCTGGAAAACCTATATTATGGCTCTAGGCCAGAAGCCCAGGATCCTGGTGACCATTTTTGACACCTCTCTCCTATACCCCCAAAATCAGAAATGTTGGACCTCACCTTGATAGTGACTGTTCACTTGACAGCTAATTAACCAGGTACCCAGCTCCTGGGGCACCATCTCAGCAGTCACAAAGGTGGCTGGAAAGATGTGAGCCACATCAGTGCGGTGTCCACGGGTGGTCAGTATCTGTCCATGGAAAAAAGCTGTGTGGACATCCACTTCATTGCCCATGCCAAACAAGTGCCAGGCCACACGCTTCTGTGCACACATGTTCAGCTCTGGTAAATTCCCAAAGACAAAGCCATTGATTGCTGCAAAAGAAAACCCAAAGAAAATATCAGAGTTAGGAAAGTGCATCCCAAAGGGAGAAGCCTTACCATGAGACAATAATAACAGGTAACATTTAGATGAGGCTTTAAGGAGCACACTGTGCTGACCCATATGCATTATCTCATTTAAATCTCACAAACAGCCCTGGGAAATAGTCTCATTCAAAAAGCTCTCTAAGGAATGAGGTTACTTTGTAGGCTATTCTTTCCTTTTGGGCAGGTTTCTTCTGAAATTTCCACAGGACAATTGTCAAATTAGCTGACTAATTAATTAGCTATTATAGTCAATTGGTATAAAACTCATCTTACCGCTGAATGTTCACCTCCCCTTGGGACCGTGTGGCTTTGAGCCCACCCCTGTCACAAAAGGTAAGTAAATCACTTCCTTAATGAAACAAAAACAAAATCAACTTGTTTCTACTCCCAAAATCAGTTCTCCACCATTGCCTCAGGGCCTCCACTCATGCCTTTAGTTTGTCTTTAATTTAATTAATATGGTCAATTCCATAATGGATATAAGCCCAGAATAGGCTGGAGGATATAAACAAGGTAGCTTGAAAGCAATCATTTTTCTTCACAAGGTGGATAATTCTTCCAACTTACCTCCTTTTTAAAACAAAGCAATTTTAATTAATTATATCAGTGGACAACCCTCACCAAAGTGACTCTGGAGTCATCAGCTGTGCTACTCCATAATGACAAGAGCACAACCTACACAGTTAGGGAGATCAAGGTTGGAATTTTAGCTGTGCCATTTATCTGCTGCATTGTGTTAGGAGCCGCAGTGTCCTCACAGGAAAAACAAGGAAAAGCCATCTGCTACTTCTGGTCCTTGTAAGTATTAAAAAGGACCAGGTATGTGAAAGCACCCACCAAATAGTAGGCCCAGTGGAGACCCTCCATCAGTGTTCACTGTCACAATGTGGCCGCCTCCTCCCAGCTCACCATGCATCCTGTTGCTCTCCTGAAATGCTTCATCTTCTTTGTCCACTGAGGCAGGATCTGAGCAGTAAGTGGCAATGTTTTCATCAAGATGCCAGCTAAGGTTCTCATCTACCACACTGAAGAGCAGAAAGAAATCATGGTCCACATCCTGCCGCCGAGGAGGGGAGTTCCTACTGAGGGCTCCTAGGGCAAGTAAGAAAGGTGTTCTTGAGAACCTCCCTTCCTTAGCAACAGTAAGCTGAAAGGGGTACTCAAAAGAAAGGAATGGGAAGAGAAGGGACCTTAGGAATCCGTCAGCAACAGAAAAGCAGATATAGCCTTCTGGGGTTCCAATTTCTATTTCCAAACCCCCTAGATAAAACCATCAATTAAGTTAAACCTAGGACTTACAGGTGGGACACATAGGATCCAGAATAATTCCCTTCTACCACCACTGTCTATGTATCAAACCAAGGGCCTGAACCTGACCACATTCCTGCAACACCCTGGTGTTGCAGGCCACCCTGGTGGCCTGACAATTCCTTGAACATATCCTATTCCTAACTAAGTCCTCAATCCTCCCCAAACCCTTATGGCCACACTTTCCATCTTATCCATACCTAAACTCATATCACACACCTCACTTCAATGTGGCCTGATAATTTGAGATTTAAAGGTGAAATAATAAAAAAAATAAGAAAGAAGAAATATCGTTTTGTTTTTTGTCAGGTTGTTTTTAGGAAAAAAGTAATGAAATAGAAAAAAAAAGTAGTGGGAAAGTAATTTGGTAAGGTTTATTCCTGCTAATAAAGAAGGGTGCTGAATTAATACTCCTTGGGCTGCTTCCTATATGTAGATGGTTCAACCATATCACTGCTTCCCCAGATATCCCAAACTGCATCTCATAGCTCATTCCTCGTGCCTGTACCTCTTTTACAGGTGATAAGGGGTCCAATCAGGCCAGTTGCAATGTCTCGTGGAGCATCTACATGAGAATGGTAGATCCAGGTGAGGCACGCTGGGTCAGCATTGGTAGGTGCATGGCCTTCTGGAATGGTCCAGTTGTAGACATGGCTGCCCCCCGGGGGAACAGAGTCATCAGCTTTCAGCTGTCCAGAGGAGCCATCTGGGTATAAGGAGCCTAGAAAATGAAATTGCACATGCCCAGTCCTAGAATGAATAAGAGGGAGCGTGCCAGATATAGAAGCCAAGAGAGGGTTGACATATGGGACAGGTAGTAAAACATAGTGTTCTAAGGTCCAGCACAACATTCCTCACAACCTGAGAATACAAATTCAGGAAATATTTAGCCAAAAACAAACAAACAAAAACCCAGTCCTCATATCAACCATAGGTGCAGATAGGTTGCAGCCACGGGAAAAGAGCTGTGGCCAGGGAAAGTGCTGCTTGGCCTGATCTGGTAGTACCCTAGTGCAAAGCTGGTAGCATAGAAGCAAAGGAGAAGACAGAATTCCCTCCCTTCAAGCACTCACTCTGGAAAACAAAAGCATAAAATCAGAATTGCATTCTAAAGTCAACTTAATGATTAGTTGGTCTACTTCTCCCATTGTATGAAAGAAAGAACTGAGTAACTTGTCCAATGAAGGTCATACAGGGAGTGGCCAAGCTGGAATTTTCTGACTTCCCTCTCTATTCTCCTCACTCACTGTTGTCAGTATTATAGACCACTGGGCCAGGGATAATGGGAATTATACATAAATAAGCTGAACTCACTCTTAGGAAAAAATATGGAACTTTCTGAAGACTGTGACACTAGAATAAATAATCCCTTCCATTCACTGTACTCTCTTTTCTTTTCAAAGCATATTAAAATATCCTACGGAAATGTCATTCAAGTAGCTCCTTGTGACAAAAGGCAGATTGTATCTTCACATTCCTGATAAGGAATCTGAGGCCCAGAGAGAGGTAATGACTTGCCCAAGTCATGCAGTATATGAATAGCAGAAGTAATACCAGGACCCACGCATGCTTACTCTAAGCAGAGTCTTTGTCACCTCAGATCAATAAGGAAGAAAAGACAATCCTTGCTCCCAGCTCTTCTCTCTCAGATGCAGTAAAGGAAACATCATATTTGCTGGGAATGGGAGAAAGAAGGAGTAGAACTGTTTACCTTCAGAGTCTTTCTCATAGAAAACACCATGGGGGTGGATGGTATAGGGACGAGTGGCAAAATTCTTCAGGTGTATAAGGATGACATCCCCCACCTCAGCCTGCAACACTGGCCCCAGGAAGCCCAACCAGGCAGGCTGGGCCACTTCATCATCGTACAAGTCATCCCTGTATTCTTTATAGACGGTCTTCTTGTAGCTTCTCCCTATTCGGTTCTTGTCAGACTTTAGGAAGCTGGAAGCCACTCTGGGAAAGACAAAAACAGAGAGTCACAATTTTGCTACCATCTTCAAATCTCTGGAAGTTTCTTTTCTAGAGAAGGTTGACCAAAAGTCTCCTTCTTTGTTTAAGAGAAAACAAGAAGAAATGGGATTGTACTGATCAAAACATGAAATATTTAGGTTTAACTGTTAGAAAATGGGAAGCATATGAAATTGCTAATATTTGAACATTTTAACCTACAAAAAATAAAGGTAATTTCACATGGTTCGACATAATATATAGTAATGGGAAGACAACCAATTGTGGACTGACTCTTTTTAAGTGGTCAACTCCCCATTGAGGTGGCCTGACTTAGCATTGTCCTGCTGTTATGGGAGGCCTTACAGCATAGTGATTATGACCACAAGCTCTAGAGCCAGGCACCTTGGATTAAATGCTGACTCTGCCACTTCCAAATCTGTGGCATATTGAACAAGTTACTTAACTTCTCTATGTACAATTTCCCCATATGTAAAATGGAGATAATCATAGTTCCTAACTCAGACAGTTGTTATTGGTGGCTAAAAGAATTAAAATACATAAAGAGCTTAGGACAGAGCCTGGCAAATAGTAAAAGCTTAATAAATGTTGACTATTATTTGAAAATATTAGGTATAGGGGATAGTGAAATTATTCCCTCAAGGACAATTTTAATACAAGGACTTTGTAACTCTAACACTAGAGAGATTAAACCTAACTAGAGATTAAACCTACGTGTCATTGTCCAGAGGCTGGTTTGTGATGACATTCCTTCCTTTGGGAGCATAGTTCCATTGCACATCCCGGATGCCCAGGTAGTAAACTCGAGTGGTACCATCAGTCACTTGGGGCCACAAGGATTGCATGAATAGGAGAGCCCAGAGGAGGTGGCCTGGTTCCATAGCCCACATTACTCCAGGAAACAGGCAAATGAAAGCTGATGGTATGGAAGAAAGAGAACAAAGGGGTTTTGAATGTGTCTGGAAAACTGAAAAGGCAAGAGCCGGATAAGTAACTGAGAAAGCAAATCCCAATTAGTTCAGTTTCTTTTTTTCTCTTTATTGAAGTGTAATTTACATATATCTTTACTCTATTTTAAGTGTACAATTAAATGGTTATTAGTAAATTTACCAAGTTGTACAGCTATTCACATAAATCAGTTTTAGAGGATTTCCCACCCCCCATTGAGACTCCTAGTACCCATCCCCAAATACACTTCAAGCATGCCCTTCACAGTGCCCACCACATCCCCTGGATGTGGATCCACCCCCCACCCCCAAAATCCCCAGTGAACACCACCACCATTTAAGCACCATAGTGTCAATCAGTCAATACCAATTTGATGGCAAGTACAAGTGGGGCCCATTCTTCAGGTCTTGTGTCACCTCACTTTGAATAATGGGTTTAAGCTTAATCCAGGATAATATAAACGGTGCTAGCTCACTGTCGTTTCTTAAAATTGAGTAATATTCCATTGTAAACATATACCAAATTTTAATAATCCACTCATGAATTGACGGGCACTTGGGTTGTCTCTTTTCTGTTGTAAAAAATAATAATAGATGCTGTCAGTATGCCTTTAATAAGGGTAAAGAATTAGTGTGAGTTATTGGAGGCTATAAAGGGCAGATACAGTATATATATAAAT
>CAUYRT010038111.1:0-11209 GCA_963574885.1 Lepilemur ruficaudatus | reverse complement strand
AAAAAAAAAAAGAAATGGAGCTCATTTTTGACACTGTAACACCAGGAAAAACATACAAAAGTACCTTTTCAGATTGGAAGAGGTTTCTCTATTTTTGTCATCATAATTAGGCTTGAGTCTTGTTCTTTTAACATATTTTTCTTTGAGGATTATGTTTTGGAATCAAGATGGAGGAATCTTGAAACAAAGACTGAGGATGATGGGCATGGTAAGCATTTTCCCTCGGCTCCATCAGACAAGAGTTTGCTGATTAGATGATCAACATTAACAAGTCAGAGAGAGCTTCACGTGCTTTTTCAGAAACTTCAAGGAGATCAGGACAACTAATTAGTCTTTGAGTAATGTAGGGTCTCCAGGGCTTGGGAAAATCCCCTCTATAGAGCAGAGTGGCAAATTTCAGACCATGGGTGGATTTGGCTGTCCTAGTGTTTTTGTGCAGCTTGAAAGCCAAGAATGGTTCTTAACACTTTAAATGGCTGATATATCAACATGGCATGAAATTAAAATTTCAATATTTGTAAATAACATTTTGTTGGAATTCAGACATGCTCATTTGTTTGTATATTTTCTGATTGCTTGCATGCTACCATAGCAGAGCTGAGTAGTTTTGACAGATAGTATGGCCTACAAAGGTGAAAATATTTCCTGTCTGGTGCTTTACAGAAAAAGGTTTGGTAGAAGGCATAATTTACATAATTCTTCCCTAAAATTTATACTTAAGTCATTTGCAATGTAAACTCAGGATAATGTTCTCTGTACATAGTATAGCTTTAGTTTTGGGGCTCTAGCTTTTGAGAAAGCCACATTTACTCATGTGCTGGACTGAACCTGAAACTCAGGAACGTGTTCACCCAGTTGCAGGAGGGATTCAGCCCCAGTCAAAACTAGACACTGAGAGCTTTCTACACCTTCCGTTCTTAATATTTACTTGTCTACCCTAATTTTATTATCAAAAGTACAATTAAATTGCTGAACTTAAATAAGAAAAGAGACACTTTTGAAAGAAGGGTCTGTTTTAAAAGGTAAACTTCAAACCCTATTTCACTAACTATAATGAGTATATATATATATGTGATCTTATTCTTACATAATCTTCTTGAGTTGAATATTGCTTATTATAGAATATGATTTACTATTTAAAAAAATTTATTTTTAAATTGACAAAAATTGTATATATTTATCATGCACAACATGATGTTTCAAAATATGTATGCATTATAAAATGGATAATTAACAAATGCATTGCCTCAGATACTTATTTAATTTTTGAATTGTGGCAAGAATATTTAACACGAGATTTAACCTCTCAACAAATTTTTAAGTGTACAATACAGCACTGTTAACTGTAGGCACTATGTTGTACAGCAGATCTCTAAATCATCTACCAGAATTGAAACTTTACACTGTTCAAAGACCTCCCCACTTCCCCCCCCCGCACCCACTGGGAACCACTGTTCTACCCTTTGCTTCTATGAGTTTGGCTATTTGAGAGTCCAGTAGTTGTCAGGGGAGAGGAGGAGAGGGAAATGGAATCATGCAGTATTCGTCCTTCTGTGACTGGCTTATTTCACTTGGAATTATGTCCTCCAGGTTCATCTATGTTGTTGCATATGGCAGGATTTCCTTCTTTTTATAGGCTGAATAGTATTTTATTGTATGATTATGGGAATGTAAAATGGTACAGCCATTATGGAAAACATTATGGAGGTTACTCAAAAAATTAAAATAGAACTATCTCATGATCCAGCAATCCCGTGTGTGTGTGTGTGTTTGTGTGTATGTGTATATATATATATATATATCCCCAATAGTATTAAAATCAGGATCTCTAAGAGATATCTGCATGTCCATCACAGCATTATTCACAATAGCCAAGATATGGAAACAACCTAAATATATATTTACCATTTAATCTTAATTTAGAATCCAGATATTTTTTATGTGTGGCTCCAGAAACACAGACATATTTGATATAAAGATCCTCCAGGCTATATACTGCAAGGACTAATGTCTGCTTTTGACAGAGAGAAAGTTTTATAACTGCATTCTGTTTAGTGTAGGGGTGTGTGCGGGCGGGGGCAGGGGAGGGTAATATTTTCAGTCTTGAATATGTTTGCTGAGATCTAGGAATTTTTGCTTCTCTTCCCTCTAAGGGACTTAGAGTAAAGGCAGAAACAGATTTCAAATGACTGCCCCTGCCCACCAGGGGCGCATGAGAAAAGGTTCTCTTCCCAGCAGAACAGTATTGTTTTTCACCTGTTCCTATTAGAAAGGAATTCTAAAATAATTTGTCTTGGTCAGAATGTTCCTCAGAAACTGTTTTTCCAAAGATCCTCCTCCCTCCTGTAGAACAAAACATATTTTATCAGGATTCAGGTAAAGCTGTGGTGTAGAAATTTAATTGCTTTTGTGACAGCAGATGCGGAGCTGACACTGCCATACTGATGAAAAAAACCAGATGCCAGGTGACAAATAACTCATACAACAGCTGTTGGTTACACCTAAATTTGGATATTTCTGTCTTCAGCTGTGTAATCAGACATTTATCTCAGACTACCAAATTCTGCCAACTGACATTGTGGCATCTGATATCATCCTATCAACATCCTAGTGCCATAGTGCTCTGCCTTCGCTGTCAGATGGATGCCCCTGTACTGTAACCTGAGCAGAAGGCAGTATTTGTGAGAACCTAGACAGACTCATGCCCTTGGTGTGTATATGAGACCATGACATTCTAATGACTCTGAAGAATCCTCAGAGGCTACCTGATATTGGTGCTTAGGTAACTGTCCAGTTAGTAACAACCAAGTCTGTGATAGTCCTTGTAGTGGAGGGAGGGAGTTTCATCTCTCTCCCAGTCTTAGTTTAGACATGCACAGTTTCTAACTTTGTCAGCATTCATCTGTGTTGCTACTTCTGGGCCTTGCTGTCAACTGCTTCTGAGCCTTAAGATCTACTTTACAGTCTTCCAGACACTACTCAAAGTAACTACCTAGAGACATGTAAGGTCTACCCAAAGTATGTGTGGCCAAAAGTTGCTTGCATTGCAAAATTCTCTGACTTTTTAAAATGAAAACTGGTGAAAATAGATTGAAAAATAGTAACCAATTTACTATAGTTATCATTAAGAAGGAAATTTACATATCCTGTTATAATATTCCAGGAGTGCATCTTGTACTTTTTTTCTTTTGATTAATTTTGGCCTCCTTGAAAATAACTTCTACTTATGTGTAGTAGATTAAGCCATGAGGCCTAAGGCACTGATATACAAAGTGCTCACTTGAACTCCATAAAGCGTATTTTAGCAAAGATGAACTTGCTGTTTCTGAAGGCCCCAGGAATAAGGCTACTCCACTGCAGCATGTATACCAAGAGTTCAAGCCTTTGTACAGAATTAGGCCTTGTCATGACACAGGCTTTCCATATAATCAGTAGTATCCCTTTTGCTTTTAAGTGATGATGAACTACTCCATTTTCTTATTACAACTATTTGACTGAGTAAAGGCTCTATTTGGAGATGGCCCCCATTATCCCAATGGCTCAGGTAAGAAGCCAGAGAATCATTATAAAAGAAAATAAAAGAAAAAGAAGAAGGCTGTTTCCTCCCTGCCACAATGGAGCCATCTGTGTTTGCTGCACCATTCTGGCCATTACTTCCCTTGTATTTAAGCTCTAAGACCTCAAGTCTGCTGAGTCTCTGAAATGCTATTTCTACTTCTAATTTCTTTTTTCTCACAGAAAAATTTAACATATTTAACTTTTTGATCATTCAGTATGTAGGTGATTCCCAGCTTCTATTTTACTAACGTTTCTGTATTATAACTCTTCTTAGTCATAGCTACGTTAATCTGATCTGGACTCTGAGTATAGCGTCATACTTAAATTTTCAGGCTTCTTAATCATTTTTCTATGTATAGAATGTCCTAATCATGTTTTCATATTCAAAGTGTACATACATGAAATGCCAGTTATGATATTATTTAAACTCTTTAATTATTGCTTTTGCTAAGAATCTTAGAAAACAGAACTTTTCACATTTGTTTTGGATGTCTGTTTATTGCACTGACCATAGAAATGCTACCAGCATCATTTTGGTTACTTCTCTTATTGTGATCCCTTCTCTGAGTGCTACCGACATCTTTCAACACTGTACACTAAAGCCGTGGTCCCCAATCCCCGGGCCATGGACTGGTACTGGTCCTTGGCCAGTTAGGAATCGAGTCCCACAGCAGGAGGGGAGCAGCAGCTGAGGGAGCAAAGCTTCACCTGTATTTATAGCTGCTCCCCATCGCTCAAATCGCCACCTGAGCTCTGCCTCCTGTCAGGTCAGTGGAGGCGTTAAATCCTCATAGGAGATCAGACCTTACTGTAAACTGCACAAGCGGGGGATCTAGGTTGCATGCTCCTTGTGAGAATCTAATGCCTGATGATCTGAAGTGGAGCTGAGGCGGTGATGCTAGCGCTGGGGAGTGGCTGCAAATACAGATTATTGTTAGCAGAGAGGTTTGACTGCACAGAGACCATAATAAATCAATTGCTTGCAGACTCATATCAAAACCCTATTAATGAGTGGCAAGTGGCAATTAAGCTGCATCGGGTGGCGGGCTTTATAGTGGCAAGTGAGTTAAAATACTTCACTGGTACAGCTGCATCCAGTGGCAGGCTTTAAGTCAAAATCTGACACTTACTTTAGTCTGCATCTGGCCTGCCCATCATTTCATTTACCAGTTCTATCCTTACCTCTTTCCCACACTACACACTTGTCTCAGTCACAGTTTTGGTAAGCCCACAAGCTAACCCTAGCAAAAACGAGTAAAAATCAAACCTCACTGGAGAGCTTCTTTGAAAAGGGGGAAAGACACAATGATGAGATAGCAGAAGACTCTAAGACTCCCAACAAAATGAAAGCTACATTTAAAAGAAAATGCCAAGAGTCCTATTAATACTTAAATTACGGCTTCATTACAACAGGTGATTCACATTGTCCAAGCCCGCTTTGTACAATATGTGGTGACCGGCTATCTAACAAAGCCACGAAATCTTCAAAACTGTTTTTGCCACATGGAGACCAAGCATCCTGCATTAAAAGATAAGTCTTTGGAATTTTTCAAAAGAGAAAAATGTGAACCCAAAGAACAGAAGTAACTATTGAAGGCCACCACTTCATCAAACGTGTCTGCACCGAGAGCATCATTCTTAGTGGCTAACCGCATTGACAAAGCTAAGAAATCCCTTAGTATTGGTGAAGAGTTGATCCTGCCTCCTACTAAGGACACTTGCTGTGAACTTTTAGAACAGGCTGTAGTTCAAAAGGTGGCACATGTTCCCCTTTCAGTTAGCGCCATAACTAGACAAACTGATGAAATAGCAGAGGACGTTGAGGCACAATTGTTAGAGAGGATTAATGAGTCACCCTGGTGTGCAATCCAGGTTGGCCGATGATGACAACAAGGCAACAATGTTTGTTTTTGTGTGATATATTTTCAGGAGGATGTGCATAAGGATACGTTATGTGCAGTTTGTTGCCAGCCAACACCACAGCTGCAGAACTATTCAAGCCTTTGGGCTGCCATGACTGAACAGCTTCCTAGTTTTACTACCAGGATCAAGGAGGTCATTTCTGAATGTGAGTCTACACACTGTGTCATCATACAGAAATGCTGGCTAGCTGAAAATGTCATCTGAACTAAACAATGTTTTGCAGGATGTGATTAAAATTATCAACCACATGAAAGTATATGCCCTTAACTCACGTCTGTTCACACAGCTCTGTGAGGAGGTAAATGCAGAGCACACATGTCTTCTCTTATACACAGAAGTGAGATAGCATTCTAAAGATAGATCACTGGCCAGAGCTTTTGAGTTACAAGAGCCACTCCAGGGATTTCTTTTAAAAAAACAGTCACCACTGGCAGCACATTTCAGTGACACAGAATGGGTCACAAAACGTGATTACTGGTGGAACATATTCAACCTGTTCAACAAACTCAATCTGTCACTTCAGGGGAGAACAACAACAGTGTTCAAGTCAGCAGATAAAGTGGCTGCATTCAAAGCCAAACTGGAATTACGGGGGTGACAAGTGAACATTGCAATTTTTGACATGTTTGAAACATTACCAGAGATTTTGAAAGAGACGGAGCCAGGGCCTTCTTTCTCCCAGCTGGTGCATGATCACCTATCTCAGCTTTCAAAACAGTTTGAACATTACTTCCCAGCCACAAAAGACCCCTAAACTGGGAAGGAATGGATTCATGACCCATTTGTGAATAAGCCAGGTGAATCAACTTTATCTGTGCTAGAAGAGGATCAACGTTTGAGATCACAAATGATGGTGGCCTGAAAAGTATGTTTGAGACAACTTCAAATATGTTCTGGTTTAAAGTTAAGGTGGAATTTTCTGAAATTGTCACAAAAGCACTAAAAAGCCTACTCCATTTCCAACATTCTATCTTTGTGAAGCAGGGTTTTCTGCAGTGACAGCAACCAAAATCAGATTATGGAGTAGATTGGACATAAGCAACACATTTAGGGTGTCACTGTCTCCCATCACCCTCAGATAGGACTGTCTAGTTGCAGGAAGACAAGCTCAGGGCTCCCACTGACTCTGCATTATAGTGAGTTGTATAATTATTTCATTATATATTACAATGTAATCATAATAGAAATAAATTGCACAATAAATGTAATGCACTTGCATCATCCTGCTATCCCCCTCACCCCCACTCCATAGAAAAATTGTTTTCCATGAAGCCAGTCCCTGGTGCCCAAAAGGTTGGGAACTGTTGCACTAAAGGGTCTCTGGGACATTCATCATTATTACTGTGTCCTCTTGCTGGATTGTTTAAGAAATATCAACTAGTAAGTCCATGTAGACTGGAGTACCTCCTCTCTCACCATTTACAATGTCATTATTAGGAAAAGCAAATAAGAACCATAGGATTTCTTCATGTATTCATCAAACATACACTGATGACAAGCACAATCCTTGGTTCTTGATAAAATGCTGTGCTCAGATCCCTGGAGGGAGGGAGTCATTGCCTCAGTTAGTGTCTTGGCTTTCAGAATTGGTTAAAAGTCAGAATTTTATTGGATTTTTTAGGTGAAATTTTTATTCATTCTTTTTTCTTGTGTGGCAGATATTGCTATTTTCTTTTTTCCACAGTCATAGCCTCTTCTTTCCTAAAGAAGTCTAATTTTGCTCCAGTATGGGCTAATACTTTTCTCTGAAAAAAGCTGTTAGAATAGCAGACTAGGAGACAGGGCTAAGACCAGATGCAGGGGCTTGTAGACTGGGTGCAGGTGTTAAAGTAAGCAACCCTCAGGCAGAAGCTATAATAACTAAGGGGGCTGATAACCACAGGCAAGAACCAGCTTCAACTAGTTTGTCAGCTGTCTCTGTCACCTTACATGAACTTTGGCTAATTACAGCATCATCTACATTGCGGTTTTAAAATTTCTCTGCCCTTGAAATCACCATGAAAGTTCTGAGACAACCATATAAAATGGGAAGGACCCAATTCTAAGAAGTACTACTCAAATTCTTAATAAAAGCCAACCCCTTAGCCTTGAATATTTTTCCCCTCAATTAGTTAGACTTCAAAAGACCAAAAACCACTTCCTCCTGTTGCAGCTGTTCATTTTGAATCTGCTGCCTCTCCCCTCTGAGAGTGTACTTTTGTTTTCAGTTAAAAAAAAAAAAAACCTGTTGCTTGCTTGGCTTATGTGGTACATCCTAAAATTCTTTTCCTGAGGATCACAAAAACTTGGAAAAACCCCCACTCACTGATGTTAACAAAGTGGCATCCACACAGTGTTTCATTAGCTAAACCAATATTTTGTCTAAGTCAGTCATGCCAATCCCATTTGTCTTTGGCAATGATTGGTTTAGGGATGGGCAAATAAAGCTCTTTTAGCCAATAGGATAGCTGGGGTATCTGCTAGAAGTCCCTGACACTTGGAAAAACTGATCTTTCTTTTTCATTTGTACGTTTTTCTATGAACACATCATAGTTACCTAAAAACCCTAAGTAGAGATATAAACACACCAAATGATGTCAGGGCAGAAAGGTGGGAAAGGCATTATTAACCCCACTGAATCAATTATGAAACTGCCTAACTTCAGAGTTTTTGTTAAGAAAGATAATAAATAACTATTTATTAAAGTACTTCTACCTGGGCCTTGTGTTACATTTAGCTAAAGAACCTTAACTGATGTATAATACAACCATGTTGCCATTCAAATAATCTCAGTCATTGCTTCATTTCTGAAGTCTTTTTTAGCTTTAACCGTATAATGTTGTTGCAAAGAAAGAGTGCGGTATCTTTAAATAATCATTAAAGTGGCTGATCAGTAGGACCAGTTTACATATGATCAGTGGACAGTGAGGGTCACTTTAGTCTGATTCCATGGAGTCTTTGTGCTTTTAGTATGTGCACTGGTGTCTTATAGAAAAAACAATAGATGCTGGTGTGGATGCAGAGCGAAAGAAATGCTTATACACTTTTGGTGGGACTGCAAATTAGTACAACCTCTATGGAAAACAGTATGGCAATTCCTCAAAAAACTAAGAATAGACCTACAATTCAATCCAGGAATCACACTACTGGGTATTTACCCAAAGGAAAAGAAGTCATTTTATCAAAAAGACACCTGAACTCAAATGTTTATTGCAGCACAATTCACAGTTGCAAAGATGTGGAATCAACACAAATGCCCATAAATTTATGAGTGGATTAACAAAATGTGGTATATGGATAGCACAGAATACTACTCAGTCATGAAAAAGGATGATTTAATGCCTTTTGCAACAATTTGGATGGAACAGGAGATCATTATCCTAAGTGAAGTATCTCAAACATGGAAAAACAAACACCACAGGTACTCACTATTAAATTCGAAGTAACTGATGAGCACACATGTGCACAGAGGGAAGTAAGACTCCATGGAAATCAAGCAGGGAGGAGGGGGAAGGAGGGGATGGATGCAAACCTACCTAACTGGGTACACTGAACATTATCTGGGTGATGGGCACAATTTTAACCTTGACTTAAGCATTACAAAAGCAACACATCTAACCAAAAACATTTATAACCCCATAATACTTTGAAATAATAAAAAAAAAAGGACAGCACAGTTAAGGAATCTTAAAATATTTTACATTCTTTTTTAATTCTCCGTCCTGGATCTTAATTTGCTCTGTATTCTGTCAATTAGAAAATGTGAACATTACTGAAAATGTATCTAAAATACTGCTGATTTCTAATTTTAAATGTCCTGATATTAATAGAAGTTACTGTGTATTAATACTGTTATATTTGTTAGTATTGGCTTTCATTCTTCCACAAATCTCTAAGGGAAATAATTGATGTAATGAAAACAGCCTTCACTTAGAGAAAACATATAGAAATCTTGTGAAATTATGTTTATGTTCCTTAAGTTGGAAAAAGGGAAATGTCAGAAGCTTACTATTGCATTGATGCAATGAATAGGTTCAAGTTATGATAACTTATGTTCTATAAGAGTTTGAGATTATGTTTTTGGAAAGGAGACAATAAACTATAATTAAAGCTAATCTTTTCAACAGTATCTTTTCCATTGCACCATTATCTACTTAAAGTTTAACTGTGCCTTTTTGAGAGTTTCACTTAATTATCCTTAAGTTAGTATTAGCTGCTTAGTTAGCCCAATTATGTTATTAAGAAATTTTTAAAAAGCCATTTCATATGGACATTCAGCGAAAGATATTTCCTTGAATTGTATTAAAACCATCTTCAACTGCTGATATAAAACCAGGATTCACATATTCCACCTGTTTTTTCTTAGCAATCCTACTGGTAAACAAGCTTCTTGACATTGTACAATGAAAATGTGAATAGTTATGATTAAAAGATAGAAATTATGAAGCCCCAAACTCATTTATACATGTAAAAATTTAGTAGAAAGAAGTTTAGTAACTTTCTACTAAACCCATAATGCTTACTCCTTCATTTTTTGGAAGTGGATATAGAATTTATTTATTTGTTACTGATGCATTTTAAATATTTCTAACAGAAATGTCATCAGATGTTGGTGCAGGTAGCAAGCTGTGCTTACAGAGCGCATATGCTTAGTTAGAGCCTGATCATCCTGCTTCTTTGCCGCATATTCCCCATTCCTCTGACTATCAAAATCTTCCTCACAACAGAATCTGGAATCATTGCAGCTATAAGGGATTTGAAAATCCCTCTATGCCACCTCAACCCCTTCTCTCCCCACATACTCCTATCCAATGAGAAGGAAACTGAGACACTGAGAAATCCAAGTCTCCTCAGTCATTTAGTAGCAACAGAGGTCTTTGCACTCCTGATCTCAGCCCAGCACTCTGAAATGAGTATCTCTGGTCAGTGTCAACTCTTTAGGGGCCATCCCGTCCAAATGCCATTTTGAAATAAGTCTCCTTTGGGGAATTACTTGTTTATATAGCTTGAGATGTACTACCATGGGTTAGTTGTTCAAAAGCTGAAAATAACCTCAGTCCTTGGACACAAACTATAGGATTTCACCATAAAGCACTAACCAGCATGAAATTATTGATAGTCTAACACCTACGCCAGTACATAAGTACCATGTTAACACATCACTCAGGGGCCTCAAGACCATAGAGGACCTGCCCCTTCTAATTTGGGTATTAATTAAGTATACCTAGATATCTTAAACTCAGCTTATATAAATGTAAACTTCTGATCTACTGATTGAATGGTAATTAAATATGTCTGGATGCCTTAAACCAATGATCTAAAATTAAACTTACTACTATTCACTGTAAACTTATTTCTTCATTTCTTTATTCAACAAATATTTATTGAGTGCTACTTTGTGTCAAGCGGTGCTCTAAGATGAAGAGATTTTTCATAGCAGAGGCTAAAACAAATTCCTTTTCTCCCAAATAGCTTATATATTATTGGATTAGACTGAAAATAAGTTAATATTTAATATAATGAAAAGCAGCAGTAAGAACTTTGCAAATGAAGCAGAAACAGTGGTTGGAGAGATGATGGGCCTGAGGAACAATATGGACCAGGTGGCTAGAGACGGCCACTCGAACGTGACATTTGATCAAAGATCCCATTTATGTCACATTTTGTCCATGTTACTTTGCCTTATAATCTGTTTTATTCATTCACTATTTGTTATGTGCCCTCAGTTTTAAGGCATGCTGTCTGGTTT
>CAUYRT010038109.1:0-32191 GCA_963574885.1 Lepilemur ruficaudatus | reverse complement strand
AGAATACTAATATAGCAGCTCTGGCAAACTAATACAGGATGTTAGCCAGAAACAAATATTCTGAATATAGGAACAAGTAGCCTAAGAATAGTCTCTGGGGAAAACTTATTCCTTAGATTCAGGTTCTGTTTTGGTCCCTTTGGATCCCCCACAGCATGGTCTGTGTCTAAGACTGGCTGGGATGACTAATAACTTTTCTCATTATGAGAAGTGATGGTCATATACCCACCACGTTCCTCTTCTGCCCACCCGATCGTGTTCTCTTCTTGCCCCCTCTTTCCCCACAGCAAATACTTAAACCCAGATCTTCTGAAAATTCATCTAGGGACATTCAAGTTTTAAAAGAATATTCTCCATCAAATTTCTACCTATTGGTTGACCTAAGCCAAAAAAAAGAGGAGGACAGAGAGACTCTTTATCAATATTTTCTCTCATTTTTTTTCCTCATTCATGATAGAATGAAGAAATAACTGAATTTCTAACAACTTCATCCTCTCCCTTCTACAAAGGAAAAAAAAAGTAACTTTCCTGCCTCAGCATGCCTGGTGTGGGGGATACTAGTGAAAGTGAGGTGGAAAACAGAAAAGCAGTAAAAGAAATGCCAGCTTGATTCTGTTGAATATAAACTACTAGAGGAAAAAAAAGACAGTAACCCAAGATTCTATCCATGAAGGGTCCAACATCCTTAGCAGTTTAATATATTTCATTTATTTAAAAATCCTAAGAATGCTATAAATAGTCAAGTGCAGGCATCTTTATTATAGAATATCTTTTTTCCTTTGGGTAGATGCCCAGTAATGGGATTGTTGGATCAAATGGTAGTTCTATGTGTAGCTCTTTGAGGTATCTCCTATTACTTTCCACAGAGGTTGAACTAGTTTGCAGTCCCACCAGCAGCGTATGAGTGTCCCTATCTCTCCACATCCACACTAACCTTTATTGTTTGGGGGCTTTTTGATAAAAGCTATTCTCACTGGAGTTAGGTGATATCTCATTGTGGTTTTGATTTGCATTTCCCTGATAATTAGAGATGTTGAGCAATTTTTCATATGTTTGTGGACCATTTGTCTTCTTTTGAAAAGTATCTTTTCATGTCCTTTGTCCACTTTTTAATGGGGTTTGATTTTTTCTTGTCCTAAGTATAGATTCTAGTTATCAGCCCTTTATCGGATCTGCACTCGAATGTTTATAGCAGCACAATTCACAATTGAAAAGTTGTGAAAACAACCCAAGTTCCCATCAATAAAAGAGTGGATTAACAAAACGTGGCATATGTATACCATGGAGTTCTACTCAGCCACAAAAAACCATGAGTGGTGATCTAGCACCTCTCCTTCTGTATTATTCTGGATGGAGCTGGAGCCCATTCTTTGAAATGAAGTATCACAAGAATGGAAAAACAACCACCGCATGTACTCAGCACTGAATTGGTACTAACTGATCAACACTTACATGCACATATGGAAGTAACATTCATCAGATGCCAGGCAAGTTGGCTGTGTGTGGAGGGGATGGGTCAATTCACACCTACTGGGTGCGGTGTGCACTGTCTCAGGGATGGGCACCCTTGTAGCTCTGACAGGGGCAATGCAAAGGCAATATACGTAACCAAAATGTTTATAGCCCCGTAATATTCTGAAATTTAAAAATAAATTTAAAAAATAAAATAAATTTAATAAAAATAAAAAAATAAACATCCTAAGAATGAAGTTAAAACTTTAATTTAAGCCCTAACTAGTGAATTATAATAGGCGCTAATTCATATTAAACAGAGTATGACAGGATGACAAGGCCTCTGAAGATATCCTGAACATCATGATGCTCTTGAAAAACTAATTCTATATGCAAAGAATATAAACAAAGAGATGTAAAGTGTCAACTGTCAACTTCATTAGATACCAAATTTTAAATTAAGAGCTATCAAAAACTCAGAAGTAGCATAAAATTAAATTTATTATTTAACTTAATATTTATTACTAAACAGTTGTTGTGTGAGGCAAGTGTGTAGTAGTCAGACTTTTAACCACATCAGCTCATGAAAAACTTTGGCGTTTTTTTTTTATGTATGTGTGACAGTGTCTCACTCTGTTGCGGGGGCTAGAGTGAGTGCCGTGGCGTCAGCCTAGCTCACAGCAATCTCAAACTCCTGGGTTCGAGCAATCCTTCTGCCTCAGTCTCCTGAGTAGCTGGGACTACAGGCATGCACCACCATGCCCAGCTAAATTTTCGTATATATTTTTAGTGGTCCAGCTAATTTCTTTCTATTTTCTGTAGAGACAGGGTCTCACTCTTGCTCAGGCTGGTCTCAAACACCTGAGCTCAAACGATCCTCCCACCTCAGCCTCCCAGAGTGCTAGGATTACAGGCGTGAGCCACCGAGCCCGGCTAATTTAGCGCTTTTTGACAGTGTCCTCCTTTTTATTTGTTTAATAAGTTTTTCACTGCAAATTGTACCAAAGAAACACTACAGTAGTTGTATTCTAACATTATGATGTCATAAAAAGTACACATACCAGTTTATTCAAGATAAAAGTTTACAGTCATATAATATTATGAAATGAACTTGAATTTTACATCCCTCTTAGATGAGTCCAAAACCTTTTTGCTTTGTGTACTTGTGCAAATTAGGAAGGATAAAGATATAGCATATACTATGACTTTTTGGTATTTTGTGTGCATGTGATATTTCAATGATTTTCCAAGGCTTTCATATGTATCCTTTCTTTTGCCCTAGAACTGTTTCCCTGTAATAAAACTCTATTTTAAAGAGCATTTCAATGCAAAATAACCATAAGCCCCCAAAACGGCTGAAAAATTTGCAAAGAACATGGTACAGAAAGAAAAAAATGGGATGAAACATTAATCTACATCTACATCTCATTTTATGTACAAACTATTTCTTTGGTGTCTTAGTCCACTCAGGCAATGGTATAGCAAAATACCTTAGACTAGGTAATGTACAAACAGCAGAAATTTATTGCTCACAGTTCTGGAGGCTGAAAAGTTCAAGATCAAGGCATCAACAGATTTGGTGTCTTATAAGAGTTGTTCACCATAGATAGTGCCTTTCATATGCCCTCACATAAAAATGAAAGGAGAAAACAAGCTTCCTCAGGTGTTAATCACCTCCCCAAAGGCCCCACCTCTTTTTTTTTTCTTTTTGAGACAAAGTCTCATTCTATTGCCCAGGCTAGAGTGCTGTGGCATCAGCCAAGCTCATAGCAACCTCAAAATCCTGGGCTCAAGCGATCCTCCTGCCTCAGCCTCTCTAGTAGCTGGGATTACAGGCATGCACCACCATGCCCGGCTAACTTTTTCTATATATTTTTAGTTGGCCAATTAATTTCTTTCTATTTTTAGTAGACAGGATTTGCTCTTGCTCAGGCTGGTTTTGAACTCCTAACCTTGAGCTATCCACCTGCCTTGGCCTCCCAGAGTGCTAGGATTACAGGCATGAGCCGCCGCACCTGGCCTGCCCCACTTCTTAATACCAGCACATTGAGGATAAGGTGTCAATATATGCATTTTGGGTGGACGCAAACATTCAAACCATAGCCTTTGCCTTCAAATTACCTGAAAGTTACATAAATTTATATTTAATATTCACTTGACATATGCTTCCATCTATGAAAATTGTTTGAGTATTTTGGCTCAGGATGGTAAGTACCATAATTTTTTCCCATTACAATTAAAGGAATTTTTAAAAAGTAATGTCTTTTCAATTAGAGATAGGGTTTTCAGGAATGAATTAAAGTCATTGGGAAGACATATCAGTATCTAGTGATTTAAAAAAGGTTCTGTTTTTAAAATATCTCATAATTGGGACAGAAAAATTCAAAGCTATCTTTACTGAATAATGGAATCCAAAGCTATAGTGTGAATATAAAACATTTGTGCTACTAGTTTTTCTCTGAATTGCCATAGACAGGTGGTGCTGGGGCATTATTTGATTTCTACTAAAGTGGGATCCAGCATGTGACCATAGCAAGCCTTATAAAACTAACCTGCATCAAATCTCAAAGCTCTGAGGCTGTGTTTTATTGTTTCACATACCGTCCTAAGATCCTAAGAAAGCAATCTTAAATGTTTGGGTTTATCAGAATTCTTTTTTAAAAATTTTATGTAAGAAAATTATAGGGATACAAACGTTTTGGTTACATGAATTACTTTTGTACAGTTTGAGTCAAGGTTATAAGTGTGCCCATTGCCCAGATAGCGTGCTTTGTACCCATTAGGTATAAATTTACCCATCCCTCTTCGCCCCCTTCCTACCTGCTTGATTTAGGTTGAATAAGTTTTGATCTATAAGTTTCAATTTAGTAGTGAGTACATATGGTTTTTGTTCTTCCATTCTTGAGATATTTCACTTAAAATGATGGTCTCCAGTTCCATTCACGTTGTTACAAAAGGTAACACCATTTTAGTTCACCATTTTTTTATGGCTGAGTAATACTCCATGGTGTATATATATATATATATACCACATTTTATTGATCCACTCATGTATTAATGGGCACTTGAGTTGTTTCCACATCTTTATGATTGTGAATTGTGCTGCTGTAAACATTCGAGTTCAATTCGAGTTCTTTTTTATAAAACGTCTTTTTTCCCTTTGCGTAAATATTCAGTAGTGGGATTGCTGTATCAAGTGGTAGGTCTATTTTTAGTCCTTTGAGTTATCTCCATACTACTTTCCATAGAGTTTGAACTAGTTTGCAGTCCCACCAACAGTGTATCAGTGTTCCTTTCCCTCTGCATCCACGCCAGCATCTGTTGTTTTGGGACTTTTTGATAAAAGCCATTCTGACTGGAGTTCGGTGATATCTTATTGTGGTCTTATCAGAATTCTTGATGATAATAGAATAGCATAAAAAAGCAGCCTCCATTCAGTAAAAATGTAATTCAAATGTTGTTTGCTTTGTTAGTGCTCCTTATACCTGTATCTCTCCATTTTTAACATTTTGCATAACGTATCAGAAAAACTGCTTTTATAAACTTTGGTTAGCGCAAGAATTCAGATAAGCAAATAAGTCAATACGGGTTTGTCTAAAATCCTTCCTATTACAGAAGTTTAACTTCAGGTCTCTAATTTTATCAATTCCATATACAGAAACATTTCCAAAATAGCACACATTCAATTTCCTCATTTTATGCTAACCTTCAACATAACAGGAATTGTGGTGTACATTAATTTCTTATTTAAAGAAGACATTTGTTACCTCTTTGTGTAGTGTGAGATTTTACTGTTGAAAACATATTCTATAAATGCCACTCAGGAGAATTTTAATCTTAGAAATCTGAGAAAATATTATTACAGAATCTGAAACTGACAAGTTAAATTTTCTATTGATTCCTCAAAATGATCAAAGTAATATCCAAACATTCTTCCTTTTTTGTATGCCATCTAAGTATAAATTTATGTAAATAAACAGATTATAAATACTATGTTATATATGTTATTATAACCATATTTGCTATAAAAATAAATTCATACAGCTCAATTTCAGTATTTATGTATGATTATAAAAATGAATTAAAGAAAAAATATAATTCCATGTGGTATTTAAACTCTACTTTTTGATTAAAAAGGGACAAAATGCAAATACCAATTATCCTTACTATAGGACAAAAATTTTCTGAAACAGGATATAAATTTTTATTTAATTCTTCCTTTTGAAACTGGAGGAGGAGAGTACAATATTCTATTGACTTTAATAAAAGTTTTAAAATGTGATGTTTTGCAATGACAAGCAGACTGAGGTGGTCTAAGTTGAAGGTCGGTACTTGCATCTCACTCAGGTTAAGTGCCCTTGCTTGCCTAATCAACAGAGTATTTTTTTTTCAGGTTACTTGATTTAATGTCTTTATAATGACAAATATCTGGTCTGTAGGTTGGCTATCAATCTACATACCTATTTTATATGCATTTGTTCACTCAGGTTCACTATGCAGCATTAGGATAAAAGAAAATAAAAATATGTCAAAGAAAATGAGAAAAATATCTTAACGTGTGTCTACGTAGTTACACTGACTGACCATTACATTTAGTTCTTGGCATTCTGGCAAGATAAAAATGGAAACATGATAGATCTGTGGTTCCCAGCCCCCAGGCTGCTGCGGGCCAGTACCAGTGCATGGCCTATTAGGCTGCACAGCAGGAGGTCAGCAGCAGGTAGACTAGCCTAGTGAGGCTTCATTTGTATCTAGAGCCACTCTCTATTGCTCCGCATCTCCCCTTCCCCCTCCCCCTTCTCCCACCACTGTTTCCATGGAGCAATTGTCTTCCATGAAACCAGTCCCTGGTGCCAAAAAGGTTGGGGACCATGGTTAGATTATATAATTGTTGTGATCTGATAAAAACAATATACCAATTCTTCAAGTGAGATCATTTTTCCGCTGGTAGTAAGTCATGCAGCCAATGTATTAATTTAATGGACAATATATTATTAAGTAGAATTTTTGAGTCATATCATGATGGCTTAGTGAGGGGGTCTATCAATATGGAATTGAGGTCACATCAGTGTGGGATTCTTGCTAATAACTTACCCCATCATGAGGCAAAATAACAGTTCTTTGGTTGAAGAAAGCTCGTTTTGCAAGTGGATATTTAAATAAAAGTGAATACATTCACTGTTAGAAATAATACTGGAGATTTAATGTATAAAGTGACTTTCTTCAAGTATGCGATCAAACACAATTACAACATCCACAATTTCATGATTTTTTTTTTTCTTTCTGGGACAATTTACAATCTGTAATCTCCTCAACCTTTCACACTTATATGCAATTCAATTCAAAAAATACTCATGAAGGAGTAGCTACATTTACCAGACACTTTGCTAGGGTCTGAGGACATAATAGATTGGTTACTGTTCGCTTTTCCCGGTTACAAAGCTCATGCTGAGTTGCCCTGTGTGTTGACACTCCTACTGCAGTGAATCTGTCTCTGCCAAAACCACAGTTTCGGTAATAAACTGACTGCTGTGACAGCATCCTAACAGAGTGGAAATTTTAAAGTGTTCTTTCCTTTAGTGGAAAAAAAAATGTATAGACACCTTCTAATAGACAATGCTATAGTGTATTTATCTCAGTTTACTCAGGATACTTTAACAAAATACCGTAAACTGAGTGGCTTACAAAAACACAGAAATTTGTTTCTCACAGTTGTGGAAAATGGGAATTCCAAGATCAAAGTGGCAGCAGATTCTGTGTCTGGCAAGGGCGTGTTTCCTCACAGACATCATCTTCTTACTGTGCCCTCACATGGTGAGAAAGGGCAAGAGATCTAGCTGGGGTATCTTTTAAAAGGGTGCTAATCCATCCAGGGGGGCTCTGCCCTCAGGACCTAATCACCTCCCAAAGGCCCTACTTCCTATTACCACTCTGAGGGTTAGAATTTCAAAATGTAAATTTTGGAGAAGACACAAGTTTTACTTTATAGCAGTATGTTTCTAGCTGTTTCAACTCTGTTTCCACGTAGAAAGTATACTCACGAAAATTTAACGTTCCAAATGAGACATGTACTGCAGACTTCACATAGCTCTCCTGTTTTCTGAATGATTCAGACATACATAATATCTATCAGAATGAACATCTGTAAACTTTAAGTGCAGTTTTATCAGTATTTTCCCAGTGTTCAGCTGCAAAACTGGCTGTATCTGTCAATTCTTTTCTCAAGAATTATTTGGTCAAAACTGGCTGTTTCAGTGTATCAGCATCAGTCATCCTTAATATTCTAAAGATAACATTCAGAAGAATGAAATAAAATGGAGACCCTAATCTCTCTTTCTTTCATATCACTCTTTTTGGAAGTAGGGAGATCAGCTTTGATAGTGGATTACCGGATGTCACATGTGCTTATCAGAACATCACAGATTAGATTTGGGACTAAAATACATTTTTCTGATCTGTAAACAACACCAGCTGAATCCATATTTCTCATGAATGTCTCGCTAGTGCTGCATGTTTTCCTCATCATACAGCCAGTTTATTATAAATCCCTTTCAGCATAGCTTTCAAAGATTTGCATCTGTCACTTGGAACAGTGCATCCCGAAGGTTCACCATCATTCTGGGCCACTGGAACTTGGTCGTATTGCTGTATTTCCTGGCTTAGATGCCAATAAAATATCTTTAAGTGGCTTTAAGCTAGTTGGCTTCAGCTTATTTACAGGTACAGCTATCATCTATCTCTTGAGAGCTTACCCTAAGCTTCAAATCGGCGGCTTGAGCACATGTGTTTGTAGGAGGTAATGACCTTATTCTCTGGGGTTGGATTTTGACATCATTCCACCACTATAGCTAGGTGTAAGCAAAATTGAATTGTGTAGGATTACCCTTTTTCTCAAATTTAATGCATTTTTGGTGATCCAAGGAAGAATTGCCTGTCGAAAAAGATTATCTGACTGATGTCTAAAAAAGAAAATTCCACTTAGTATTATCATTTTAGTATAATCATGTCAACTCAAATTCAAATAGATCCAGATGTCTGCTGTATCAGGCCATCTAACTGGTCAGATGTCTTTGAGAGAGAGGCTTCCCATCTTCTCAACTGGATTTGATTAACAAAATAAACAAATATGCTTCATTTTTATTCACATGTTTACTAATTACTTTGGAAAAAATAAAGCATATTTTTAAAAAGTGATTCAAAGCTGAGACCTGAAAGATGAGTCAATATTTCTTCAGTCAGAGTAACCGTAAAATTATAAGCAACCATGGAGGCTTTAGTGTTTTATTTCAAAGCCAGACACTGTGCTAGTTATATGTGTTCAAAAATGAATCAAACACACTTAGTATTCTCCAGCATTTCCTCCAGTAGCAGAGGAGACAGGTCTGTGAAGTATAATGGCAGTGGAACAACTCCTATAACAGAAGTATAAATAAGAGGTCATTGGCATGCACAAGAAGAATTACTTCAGTCTTGATAAGACATAGAATATTTTTATGGGAGGTGACATGAGCTAGTCACTCATTCATTCATTTTAAAGTATGTCTTATGGATGATATTTTGTGTCCTGCATTTTTACTTTCTTTTATAACATTCTTTGAAGGATGAGTCTCGTTTCTCTCTCCAGAGAAAAGAAGGCTATTTTGTGCAGTTCCTTGGGTAATAGTCCCTTTAATCCTTTATCTGACAAAATACTTTTTCTGCCAAGTTATGTTGTCTGAAAACTTGGTCTAGTAACCAGGAAGGGAGAAGAGCACAGATTCTGAGGATAAGACACTCATATTCCTATAAGAGGGAGAGCTCTGCACCGTCTTCAAGGAAGGGTTTATACTAGCTTTTAATAGGGAGGAATGGGCTTCTTCTGTATGGACACATGGTCTAGGGGAATCTGTGAATCAAGATTGTTTCAGTGTATCAGCCCAGATGTCTCCATCACATGACCAAGTCACTGTAGTTCTCAATCAGAGCCTTGACTTTAAATAGAACTGCCCTGGTTAATTATTTAGTTTTCTTTGAAGCTTTGGTACTTTAATCATTAAGTCCTTTGGCTGCTCCTCAGCTTTCACTACTCTCTTGCTGAAGTTAGGGCTTGCTATGCGAGGAAGGAAGCCCTCTAGCTATTACATTTAATTTTTAATTACTGTTTAATCACTTTGTTTTATCTTTCTTCAAAGCATTGATTGCACTTAGCAACAGACACATGATTCCATCATGCTTTATGTCAGTTGTTACTCAGACCTCTCATCATTCAGATGAATTGTCCCTGCTAGTGCATTCCTTCCAATGTTACGCCAACCCAGTCCACCACCAGTGAAAGTCTTAACAGTACTGCTGTCTTGTTCTAGGGTCATCTGTGCTCATCTAATACCAGTTATGAGGTCCTAATTGTGAGCTAGCAGGTGGTTATGCTCCTGATTTCTATCTCTTCTTTTTCTGACCACTCATGGTGACAACTGTTGCAGGTTGGTTTTCCTGATAAGCAAAATCTGGTAAGATTAACATGTAAGAATTTTACCATGGAGTCCTTAACAACTTTAAAAAGTAATAAAATGAGTTAGTATTGGGCAGAAGGAGAAGTTTAACTGTGATGCAGTCCAAAGGCTTCTCCAAACTTACTAGGATCTCTGATGCTGTGACAAACCTTTCAGCACTGCCTTCATTTTAAGGGAAGAATTGAAATTTTATATTCCTGCATCTACTGTCATCAAATGCAGGTTGTCACTTGGGTAGAGCAGTTGTCTCCAGCCTGGAACATTTTCCAGGAAAAATTGTCATCTGAGAGCAGTTAGCTAGGGACATTCTGAAAAGTTGGGAGACTATTTATTTCTAGTCCTAAAGGGGAGTGAGTCTAGATGGCACATCACAAAATTCACTCTGGAAATTTAGGTAGCTACTGGCCTCTACTGCATACAGCCACTTTCAATAAGACACAGAATAACGGCTTGCCAAAAGCTATGGCAGATGGACATACAAGCCTCAGGCAATGCTCCAGGATCCCTGTGGTTTTCTGGGCACTCAAAATTACTTGAATACTCTGGATAGGGGCCACAGGCATTTTACAAATGATGGTCAGTCCAAAAAGGGATAGGATCATTACAAAGAATTGCTCAGCATTTAGCAGCAAGGGAAATGTCAGTGCAAAGTCTTCTAGCACTATCTAGGATTAGGCCAAATTTTACAGGTTAAGAGCACAGTCCTCCACAAACCTACCTGACTCCAGACAACAGGTCCAGGCTCAAGGAGCTCAGAGCCAACCTCACTTCTGACCAACTGGCTACAACTTTGAGGATTCTCACTACCCCGTTAGGTTTGATAATTCAGTAGAATGACTCACAGAACTCAGGAAACTGCTGTACTTATGTTTATGGTTTTATTACAGCAAAGAGAATACAAATCAGAACCAGCCAAAGAAGAAATGCACAGTGCTAGGTCTGGAGTCCCAAACTCTCAGCTTCTGATGTCCTCTCCCTGTGGAGGCGGGAAGTGTCACCCTCCTGGCACATTACTGTGTGACACTATGCAGAGTTTTGCTAACACAGGAAGCTCTTCCAAGCTAAAGGTTTAGAGTTTTTACTGGGGTTTCATTATGTAGGCATGATTGATTGAATCATTGGCCATGTGATTAAACTCCATCTCTAGTCCCCTCTCACCTTCCCAGTACAGCTTCAGCAAGAGAGTTAAAAGCCCTTTGTCATACTCTGTTTGAAATATTGGACTTGGTTCTGAGCACTACACTTAGTTTATACAAGTTGTGTCCGCCCCTTGGTTTAAAGACTCAACTATGTAAATACAGCTAGCACAAAATATGAAGCATCATACGTCGGAGGATAAAGAGAGGATAAGAGTCTTGTCAGTAGGAGTTTATTAATACATTGTATCTGTATAAGTCACTGTGGCATAGATTGCAGACGTAGTCTCTTGATCTTGACATGTTCATGTTCCTGAAAAAATATATATAATTTAGTGTGATTATGGGCTGATAGAATCAAAAATATGTAAGTACAGAAAACTATTCATGAAATACTGGGTTCAATATTGGGGATAACTGCAAATTGGAGAAAAGGCAGTGACATATGCTATGCTAAGGCACGTAAAGAGCAAAAAAGTTAGAAAAAAGTTAAGAGTTAAGCAAGGAATGATATGTGTCAACTCCACACTCACCACAAAGATCACCTTCCCTCACCCCCCTTCCTGCAACAACCTGCTCACCTGGACAAAGAGCTCACTTACCAGGACAGTAGTCAGCTCACCAAGGCTGGTTTCAAGACCCTGGCCTTGCTGTGTCCACTAATCTTAAACCATTATGCTACGAACTCTGATGTGAACTCCCCATCATTTTTCTTGCCTTGAGAGACCCACATTAAACCCCTTGAGTCTGGGGGGAAAAGGTCTGTAAATGCTCTTTTCTGTCTTTCCCCTTTGATACTATTAAGAGTTTGTACCATCTGGAAGATGGACACGCTTGAAGCTCTGACTCAGGTGGAGCAAAGGCAATATATATAACCTAAATATTTGTAGCCCCATAATATGATGAAAAAAAAAAGAGAGTTTGTAAATGTGGAGTTTTCCATTTCTACAGTAAATTTAATAAACTCAGCTCTAACAGTTAAAGCCTTCTGAGTAAATTTTACAGAAACTTGGGATATGGACAAATTTGTGAAGATAAATTACGTCAGATTTAGATAGTGAGAGAATTCCAGAGAACTATATCTGAGAAATGGGGGCAGGACACTGAGACATGGGACTGTGAAGACGTTCCTGGGTTGAAAAGCTGGAGACATTGCTCTTATCTTTACCCTGGAGAAATTTAGATACATTCTAAAGGGTCAGAGTAAAAAAATCCTTCCCCAGGAGCACAAAGTACCCAGATTTTTTCTGGGTTACTCACAATACAAACTAGTGAACATCAGGATCTCATTGCTTCAGGCCAGGGTTAAAAAAAAACTGGAGCACCAGAAGGCCACGTGCTTATTTGTTATAAACAATAATAATTTTCTCTGCCCTAGAAAGCTTGTGTGTATATTCAGGATAATATTAACAAATAGCGATATTAAAAATCTATCTTACTCCTGCCTTTCATTTCCCAAGTGTATAGGTCCATTCAGTCTGCTTTAAGAAAATACCCTAGACTGGGTGGCTTATACACAATAGAGATTTATTTCTTACAGTCCTGGAATTTGGGAAGTACAAGATCAAGGTGACAGCTAATTCAGTTCTTGGTGAGAGTGCTCTTCCTGGTTCGTAGATAGCCATCCTCTCTATAAGGCCACACATGGGGAAAGGGTCAAGAAAGCTTTCTCTCTTTTGCAAAGGAATTGATACCATTCATGGGGGCTTCACCTCCCAAAGGCTTCACTGCCACAAACCATCACACTGAGGATTAGGTTTCAATATGTGAATATTGGAGGCACATAAAAATTTAGTATATACCACTAAGATTTAATGCTTTCAGCTGTTTCCTTTCACACAGATTCCCATATTTTAAATAAAATTTTTCTAGTGTTTAGTATAGTCCAAATTCAGAAAACAGAGGCCAGCCTCTATCTTTTACTGGTTTTAATACAAGAAATTAAAGGCTTATGTGACTACTGGGAAGTCTAGGGAGAAAAAATTCTGGAAAAGAGCCAGTGAGGATCTGGGCTTCAATGTGCAAACAGGTGAGTCTTATAGCCTGAGCCAAAGCTGCCATAGATCTCAAGACTCTGGACATTCCCTATCCAAATCCCTTAGTTACCAGCACCAGTGAAGATGACTCTCAAAAAGGTCACCTGGAGACTTTGTGAACCCTCACTTCTGTCAAGTGTCTATCTTCAATTGCCACCTGATAGTAAAGGTGTGTCTTTCTGCTTTACCTTTCAAATGTCACACAAGTACTTTTTTATTGGAACCTTAAGAAGAAGGGGCATGTGGATAATATATTTCCCAGTTTCTTCTTTCTAAAGAAGACCTTAAAGAAGGTGGGCTTGATGTCTGACAAGTTGACAACAGAAAACCCAGTCTACTGCTATTAATATTTCCTGATACATCAATTTTAGATGTGACTTATTGCATATTATATGTTTTCATTCCTTTAAACTTCTTCTTGTTCTCTCCTATCCTATTATAGTTGTTATAATTTTGATTAAATCAATATTCAATATTTATAATAGCTCTGTAAATTTGCTACTGAAATAGGTAGCATATATATGATTATACTTCCATTGCATAAACCCTTTTTCCCCCAGAGTTGATAATTGCACCATTTTTTTATTTGTTTAGTTTTGTTTTCTTTTCTTTTCCTATCTATAACTATTTCTAAACTTATATTTAGAGGTCTTAATCACCTTTCAGTATTATTTTCTACATGGTCAAGTGACCAGATAATATATAAATTCTATTTATTTTCTCCTCCTCTAGTCTCCATGACATTTCTTCTAGAGCTGTTCTTCCCCTACCTGAGATAGTTTTTCTCCTGGCCTGCTGCAGAGATGTCCATCTAGGATTGCTCCTTCAGGTTCTCCTGTGCTGAATGCCCTTTTTCTTTCTAGGTTCCTTTCTCTACCTTGGTTTATGTTTTCATTTTGATGAAGCACATTCTTTAATAAATTTTTGAGCAAAAGTGCAGAGGAGGCTAGATGTTTTTCATCTTTCTGATGTTTTAACATCTTCTTTCCTATTATCCACCTGTTTGTCTTTTGTACATCTAACAGATATACACAATTCCAACAGAATTCAGAAACTTAATCTTGCCTACTCCTCAGTAGACTTTTCTACTGTCCTGTTTTTAATATTCAAAGTTATTTTTGTTCATTCGTTGTTGTGCTTTGTATCATCCATCCTGTTCTTGTTCCATGGACATATATTCTCTTTTTTTAATATTAATTGTGTTTTTTAAAATTTATTCTGCCTCCTGAATTATCACTGTTTTCTTAAATATCTTTTGCCTACGTGGTATTTTGGTTTCTATTTTTTATCAAATATTTCATCAGATATCTGGGGAACCTGGTCTATCCATGTTTGAGAATGAAATACTATAAAGCAAGTCAGAAACCCTATCTTTGGGCACGGGCAAAAATTATCAATTAGTATGCTTTATTGGAAGATAATCTTGGAGCAGGCAAAGTTTGCTTTACTTAGATATTTGGACCCCTAAATGTCAAAATCTCACATATTTTTTCTGCAACCAGTTTTCATGCAGGATAATATACTAATCATCGTCTTGGTATGAAGTTTAGAGAAGAAAATCATCTGGCTGCATAAATTCTAAGAACAAGTGGAAATGCAGGGTTCAGCCTTTGATCACTCTGTGGCAGGTTTTCACTTAATTCACTTATTTTCAGCATCTGACTCACCTTTGACTTCCATGGCATCTGGTTTTCCTCAGTTGTGGTCCTTACTGGTTTAATTTCCTCAAAAAATAGAATTGTAGTCAGAGATTGGGGAGCATTGAAGAGAGAAAGGACAAGGGAGTTGCCTGGCTGTGTGGGTTGGAGTAGGGCTCTGGGGTCTACTGTTCTCTACAGAGATTTCTACCGTCCCCAGGATTCAGCCCCACAACTCATCATCTTCCATATCTCTTCCACAGTACAATTTGCTCCACATCATGGGCCTCACCTTTATTCTACAAGACAAGTGAATTCATTTATCATCAGTTTCCCTTTGGATAGTCTCAGATGGTTTACAGCTGCAGCCCTTACTCTGTTCAACTAGAAGCAGCAGTTTTAGGTTTAGGTTTAGACTGTCATTAACAAAGCACACTAGGCTTCAACCAGCAGCAAGTTTATTTAGCTTTAAGAAAGAATAAAGGAGAGGAATCATGACATGTACAGCAACAGCACAGCCAATGTCTTATGACTACCAAGTGTGACCGTGAGAGATGGGGCTGAGCGGGTGTGGACAACCTCAGCTGCAGGAAGCCATCAGCTCTGGGGTCTTTGCAGCTTTTCTGTATTGCTAGTTATCCAGAACCTTGCACTCTTTTTCTGTTGATGCTCATTATCTACAAGGTATGCATCAATTAGAGGTTAGTAATCAGTTAGAGGATACCTGATTAATAATCTCCACAACTAGGCACAGAGGCTTGATTCAGTACACAGCAACTTCAGGAGTACTCTCATTTTTCTTGGATCTGGTTCTATTCATCATGACTTAATTTGGGGAAAAAAATAATAACATTGTCCTTATATATATTTTTTAGCAATAACAGATACATCTTATTCTTATGGTGTGATGCTGAGGAAATCCCATAGTTTACATCTACCGAGACAACTTTCAAAACATTTTAAAAATACAATTTAAAGTAAAAGAATGAGAACCAAAAATTATTTTCTCTTCCATTTGTGATCCAAAGACTTCTGTTTAATCAATAATTCCTTATTCAAACATGCAATCTGGCTAATTTATGAAAATGTAACCACTTGGAATGCAAGTCACAAAGTTTACATTCTTTGAATGAAATTTTGAGAGTCAAACAGTAGTTCTTGCTTTGAAGTATAAACCATCTCCACGAAGATTTATATTGGATAGTCTGTACTGAATAAGACATATATTTAAATAATCCAGATAATGCAAATTATTAACTCTTAGAAAACTCCAAGTCGAATGGTTTCAAATGTATCAGAGTAATCTAGCAAAACACACACGAAATCTGTTAAGTAGATAATTTTATTGTACCAACATTTATTAGTTTAACACATATATTTAAGAAAACCCTGAAGCTTTATAAAAGACATTTCATTTTGTATACTGTAGCTAACTGCTATTATGCAACTATTAAGTTGTTATTTCACTCCATTATGCATTTTATCTGATAACCATGAGTTATAGTAAAAAGCAAACAGATATAATCAAGTTTACTATATGGATTGTTCAATTTCTTTCTTGTCATAAGAAAACAACAGTTACCAAAGTCATACTTTGATATTTATTGTAACTAAAGAGTTTTCTTTTCACCCTTCAATTTTCTTATTTTAATATGTGAAAAAAATTAGGTTATATTTAGGTTTATAATATTTCTGTTGTCAGAAGGCATGACAAAACATTTAACAGCATAGTCAATGAGAATTTTTTAGCCATTCTGTCAAGAAGTATTTTGCTAACTTAAAAAGTCTTAACTCTAATAAATTGGATTAACTAAAAAAAGAGCCAAAATAATACAGAAAAAATAACAAAGTAATATAAAATATTAAAGCTCTTTTTTCATGCAATAGAGAATGAAAAAAATAAAATTTGTGATTTTACCATTGCTAATCCTAAGACTGAAGCTATGTAACATATGTAAATGTGTTAGTAAAGATTTTCCTTTTAGTCTTTTTTCTTATATTAAATAAAAAAATTGAATATTTTCAAGATGAAAAACAAGAAAAAGGAGAAATTAAGAGCAAGTGCAGAGGAAAAAAATAGCATCTGTGAAGAAGTTCTTGGTGTCTACTGTCCAAAATTAATTTTCCATCCATCAGTTTACTTAATGAGCAAGACAGACTGTCTAGAATCCAATCTCAATTCTTTTCTAAGACAAGATATTAGTCCTGTTTTATGCACCTTTCCTCATTGATCAAATGAGGACAGCAATAGGACCTGCCTATGGAGTTGCAGTTAAGAACAAGTATAAATATGTAAGATAGTTTAAGTAGCACCTGCAAACTCGTGTCACATAAGCATCTGATATTATTTAATCTTCACAAGCTTATAATGAATTACAGAAAATATAAAATAGAACTGTGTGGGATCCTGGGATTCTAACATATTGGCATTTAAACAAGATTTAATTCATGGACATGACCAGGAACAAATCCATGAAAATATTAGTTTTTCTGAATGAGAAATGCAATTTTAACATATGTTTTTATCACATATGAATATTTATATATTTACGTAAATATATAGTCATTTGTATCATACACACACGAAGTAGAGAAAAGTCTACAATAATTACGAGAAATCAGACACTTCAAAGAGACCGAATGAACCAAATGCCTGTAGATAAAAAGCTGTTGAAAAACATTAGAATGAAAAATTTGAGTGTCTAAGTGACTTCCATTATTACTATTAATATTTAAAATCTAACTTTACTCGTTGTGCAGTCACTGCTGTATATCTATTTCCTAACTAAAATTAGTGTCAGCAATAGCACAGTGTCCTTTTAGCCTCTTCTGTATTGTAATAGGTACCACAAATTATTTCAGGCCCAGGTAAATTAGACAGTTTTTGTTTTGATGTTCAGCAACATCCTGAAAGCCACTATTAGATTAAACAACAAATATCTAAGAACATAAAATCCTTAATAGCTATGAAGAAGAGTGGAAGCAATAACTTCAGAGATAAAACCACTATTACCCCCTGAAGAGGTTTAGTAAACAAAGAACATCCATATCTGTCCATAAGTTATTGATGATCATTTAATGCCAGTGTTATGAGCAATAAACCAGAGCACAAGTTCATTTGATTCTTTTGTTATATTATCTTACATGTCAAAAGCCCACAAAACATAATCTAATTTTTCTACTTTTATGAAAGTGTTGATGAAAATTTAATAGATTGGAGGCAGGTAGAGTATTCTTTTATATAGGCTTTTTGGTGTTTTAAAAATATGTTGCTATTCAGATAACTTGAGAATTCCTCCAGGCTTTGTTTATTTTCTCTTGAATATTTACATGATCCTTTCTCTATACAATTTTGTCAAAAGAATATATCATATTGTTTTCTTTATTCAGAATAGCTGTTACCTCACCTGCTATATTTATGATTAATACTCTGAATATTTCATCCCCTACACATACTTGCAATCTTTCATCCTTCTTTTACATAAACAAATAGGACTGGCCAACATGAGGTACAGCATTAGGCTAATGACAGGTTATAGAGAGGGCTATGACTCCATATAATGACTTCTTCATAGCACAAGTTGTCAGACTTCTTGTAAAATTTTTTGTTATCTAGTTCATATTTTGAGCAGAACTTTGTGTAGTATGAATTATTTTATACCAACTTCAAAAGCAAAAACTGACTTAAATTAGAGGATCTTTCAAACCAGCCTAGGAAACAAATGTGACAAATGATAAAGAGGGTCCCCGCTATCACACCAACTGAGTAAGGGAACTAATGCTGGATATAACTTAATATTATTGATTCAGAGTTTTACATCTTTGAATAGAACATTTTGGAAAACATGCTTTAAGGTAGGCTGCAACTGAAGCTCTGAAATGTTATTTCCTTTGTAAAGAAAAGTGTTGACTTGCTCCTCAAAAGACTAGTAGCACTGGCAGCAGCTTAGAGCTTCCTAAAAATGAAGAATCTTATGCTCCAACCAAAACCTAATGAATCAGAATTTTGATAAGATTTGCAGATGTTTCATATGTACAATAAAGTCTGAAAATCACTGGATTGGTTGCTCTCTAGCATTGTATAATTTTATGATTCTCAGAATTCCTGGAATGGGGAGTAGTATAGGAAAAATAATCTACTTTCAAGCTATTGCTGTAAAAAGGTGAAAAACTAAAGTTTTGCACCAAATAAATATAATCAAGTTGTACCTGAAGTCTTGGATTCAAACACTTTGGTAAAAAATATTTGAGGCACACACTGTGCAAAAGCAATCATATTGTTTCAAGGTCAAGAGAGCCTTTTGTGGGGGGATTTATTGATAAGGGAAAAATACTGAGTCTTTACTTCACTGTTTTCCCAAGTTCATCTATGGTGGCACCTCGTGTGGTGTAGTCAATTAGGGCACTTAAATTTAACAAAACAGCTATCCAAAGAGATCCATTCTCTGCAAAGAACTGAAGAATTGTCATACTGAGCAGTACACTTGTAAATCACTTCTGCTCATGAGTCAATCAGGTTACAAGTTTCAAGGACTATCCCAGGAGGGAAAGGACATCTGTGTGTAGAGAGAGGCCACTTAAAATGCCTGTTTGACAAAATTTAGATGGATTCATGCCCAGTCTCAATGGGGGAAAACATTTGTACACTCTAGACATCAAGAGCCTTATCATTCTACTCACTCTAAAGCGGTGTAGGAGTGTTGTACAGAAATAGCTAATGAGCATCAGTACAAGATTCCTGAGACACTATCCACAGCATTGTTCTTTGTGCTGTGTTAGTTTTCTATTGCCATCATAAAAAATTATCACAAACTTAGTGGCTTAAAAATACATAAATTCATTCTCTTACAATCAAGAATCCAAAAGAAGTGTTAGAAATCAAAAACATTCTACCAGATATGAAGAATGCCTTTGATGGCATTCCTTGGTGTCAGTAAGCTGGACACACCAGAGGAAAGAACCAGTAATCTTGAAGATATGTTGATAGAAATTTCTAAACTGAAGTTTAAAAAGAAGAAGAAGAATGGAAAAAAAAACAGAATACACAATCATGTGGAATACTATCAAAAGATGTAACATATGCATAATTAGAATACTAGAAAGAAATATAGAATAGAGAAGAAATATTTGAAGTATTAATGACAGAGAATTTTTCGAAGTTAATGCCAGACACCAAACTACATATTTAGAAAACTCAGAAAACACTAACAAAATAAATGCCAAAATATATGCATGCCTAAGCATATCATATTCGAACTGCATAAAGCTAAACAAAGAAAAAGTTTTGAAAGATGCCTGTGGTGGGGGTGAGTGGGACAACTTACCTATGGAGGAACAAAGATAATAATTACAGTAGACTTCTCATAAGAAATCATGTAACCAAGAAGTAGCAGAGTGAAGCATTTGAAGGGTTCAATTGAAAAAAATTACTTAGAATATTATCTCTAGTGAAATTATTCTTTAAGGGTGAAAGAGAAATACTTTCTCAAACAACAAAAACTGAGGGAATTCACTACCAACATAACTGCTCCACACAATATATTTTTAAAAAGTTAAATGAGAAATGATGTAAGAAAAGAAACTGATATAGGTCAAAACTTGACTCTATATAAAGAAAGAGTGTCAGATAAGGAATAAATGAAAGTGACTTACAACCTTTTATTTTTCTTTTTCTATTATAAAATGATCTAAAAGATAACTGTTAAAGTAATAATTTTAAAAAGGCATTGAATGATTAGAGCATATGTATAAATCAAATGAATTGTACCAATGTTATAAAAGATGAGAGTAAGAAATTGGGAATATTCTGTTATAAAGTACCTGTAATAAGCATGAAGAAGTATTGTGTCATTTAAAAGTGGAATTAGATTAGTTGTAAATGTAAATCGCAAACCCTAGTACAATCACAAAACAAAAATTTTAAAAAGTATAATCGATATGTTATGGATATAGAATAAAAATGAATCAAAATGCTCAATTAAAATCTGAGAAGACACAAAGAAGAATATCCAACTAAATCAGTAATCAAGCCATCTCTGTGACTATTAATGGTCTAAACACACCCACTAAAAGATGGTTGAAATGAAATAAAAATTAATAACAATTATGTTTTATCTATGTAAAACTCACTTTAATATAAAAATTCAGATAGGTTGAAAGTAAAAGAATGGGAAAAGATATACCATCCTAATGCTAACGAAAGGAAACGTGGAGTAGCTATATTAATTTCAGACAAAGCAGGCTTCAGAACAAGGAAATTATTATGAATTAAAGAGAAATCACATAATGATAAAGGTATCAATTCTTTAAAAAGACATAATAGTTGTTAAAGTGTATGTACCTTGAAACAGATCTTCAAAATATGTGAGGCAAAAGACGATAAAACTAAAAGAAGAAATAGACAAATCCACTGCTATAGTTTGAAATACCAGCATTCCTTTTTTAAAAATTGACACCTAAAAATTGTACATATTTATGGGGTACATAGGGATGTTTCAATACATATAATGTATAATAATCAGATCAGGGTAATTACTGTATCCATCATCTCAAACATTTACCACTTCTTTGTGTTGGGAACATTCAATATCATTCTTGCAGCTACTTGAAACTTTATAATATACTATTATTAACTTTAGCCATCCTATAGTGCTATACAACACTAGAATTTATTCCTTCTATTTAGCTGTAATTCAGTTTTTAGTAATTTATAGATCAAGAAGGCAGAGAATTAGTAAGAATATAGTCAATGTGGCTTGATTTAATTGGCATTTATAGGATATTCCATTCAATATCAGAAGAAACATTCTTCTCAGATTCACATGAAACATTCATCAATAAAACATATTCAGGGCAAAAACACATCATGACAAATATATTAAATAAAATAATGGAAATCATGTAAAGTATGTTCTTAGATAAAAGTGAAATTACACTAAAAATCAACACTAGAAAGATAGGTGGAAACAACCCAAGTGCCCATCAATACATGAGTGGATAAATAAAATGTGGTAGATGTATTCCATGGAGTTCTACTCAGCCACAAAAAACAATGGGATAATTAAATGGAGAATTTCTTATGGAAAAGCTTACCTGAAAATAACTCAAAACATCACATAGATAAGATAGCAACAACTGTATTTGAAGTAGTTATATTAAATGCGTCCAATTCATTCTAACATCTGTGATAATTTTATAAGAACACAAACTGAGTTTTCTTTGAGCCACCATAACTTAGGCATTTGCAACAAATTATAAGGAAGACTTTTCTACCTTTGGCTTGGCTTGATTTCTCTAACTCAGATGCATCCCATAATCTTATCATTTAAATTTCTCTCTCCAAATTATTAATGTTTCTCAGTTAGTTCTTACAGATAAGGCTGATGCCAATTCTCATGAAAGGAAGATGGTTGGTACCATTCTTCTGTTGGTTGGGAGGAAGAAGTTCATTTAAAGAGCATCAGCTCTTTCCTTCCTTCTCTGTCTCATGACTTTTTCCCTTCTTTTACTTCATCTTACTTCCTTTTGTGGCAGTCACCCCATGAATAGAAGGTAGACTGCCACCCCAAATCTGGTTCTGATGTCCAGTCTGATGACATCACCCATATTAAAATGGTATAAAAAGATTATTACTCAGATAATGAGGATTTATGAGGAGAGCAATGTGGCCTTTCAAGATGGTCTGAAAATGGCTTGAGAGAGCAGGGGAAGGCGGCTGAATTGGAGTTTTTATGGTGGACCCAGTGGTGGGTCAAGGGTGAGGGCTCCCTGGGGCAGGCCTGGAATTGCACAGTTTGCACCTTCTACTGTCACCAAGGAGGGGGCACCCAGGTTTTCTCATCAACTTTCCCAGATGTGGGGCAGAAGAACATTAAGAAATTGAGTCCGTTCCATCCATGTTGCTGCAAAAGACGTAATTTCATTCTTTTTACAGCTGAATAGTATTCCATCATGTCTATATGCCACATTTTCTTCATCCAGTCCCCCATCCATGAACACTCAGGTTGGTTCCATATCTTTGCTATTGTGATTAGTGCCATGGTAAACATATGAGTGCAGGTATCTTTTGGGTATATCAATTTCTTTTCCTTCGGGTTCTCATTTGTAAGTAGGAGTTATATAATGTGTGCGCATGGAAGCAGAGTGTGCAATGATGAGCAGTGGAGACTCGGAAGGGTGGTGATCATATACCATGTGCCTAATGGGGTGAGAGATGCTAGGGATAAAAAGTGAACTAAAATGTAGAATTGGTCTTTATCTTCTTGGAGCTTAAAGCCTATTGGGGTAAAAAAACATTACAAAACAAGTGGTTTTTTTTTTTTTTTTTTGCAAACTGTGAATGTCCTACTAATGAAATGTGAGAAAGAGCATATAATAAAGAAACATGACTGACTTTGAGCTGAACTCTGAAGTCTGAGAGACTATCGTCAGGTACAGGGAGATAGTGTGCTAAGGGACAGGCAAAGCTCATTCCCCATGGGGGTGTCAGGCAGGAGGAACGTAGTTCACTGGGGGAACTGACAGAATTCTATGAGTCATCATATTTTCTTTTTTGTGTGTGAACATGTGTTTGAGTGTGGGTCTGCTAGTCTGCTAGAAAGTTCAGACTTGAATTTAACACTGGATCATGATAATTATATGATCTTAGGGCTTTGATATATTTGCTACTCCTCCCCGCCTTGTAAATTTTTAGTCTAAATTTTCCTATAGTGTTGGATTTTATAATGTCTCTCTATTTCCCTTTGGTATTGATAGAGGAGGAAGGGAGAGAAGGTGGATGTATATGAAAGGGAAGGGGAAAGGAAGAAATGAAAGAAAAATGATAAACTTCACATCATTCTAGTTGGAAGGAGGACTAGAAAGGTAGTTATAGATTAGGCATCTACCCAAAAAAGCATAAGACATTCTATTATAAAGACATCTGCACCTGAATGTTCATGGCAACACAATTCACTATTGCTAGGTCGTGGAAACAACCCAAGTGCCCGTCAATTCATGCCTGGATTATTAGAATTTGGTATATGTTTACAATGGAATATTACTCAACTTTAAGAAACAACAGTGAGCTAGCACTGCTTATATTGTACTGGATTAAGCTTAAGTCCATTATTCAAAGTGAGGTGACACAGGACCCGAAGAATGGGCCTCACACATGTACTTGCCATCAAATTGGCATTGACTGATTAACACTATGGTGCTCAAATGGTGGGAGTGTTCACTAAGGATTTGGAGGGTGGGGGGTAGACACACATCCAAGAGATGTTGTGAGCACTATGAAGGGGAGGGGCATGCTTGAAATGTATTTGGGGATGGGTATTAGGGATCACAATAGGGGGTAGGAAATCCTCTAAAACTATTTATGTGAATAGCTGCACATCTTGGTAAATTTACTAATAACCATTTAATTGTACACTTAAAATGAAGTAAAGACATGATATGTAAATTACACTTCAATAAAGAAAAAAAAGGAAAATAAATAAATAAACAAATGATCCTAGCACATGGTTAATATATAGCCTAATGCTAAATTTGTCTTCTGTCATTTATACTGAAAGATAACATAAAACTAATTATATTGAACTATATTTTTAAGATAAAATGAACACATTTTGTGGCTGAATGAGTTAGTAAAAATCCATTGATTTTTCTAATCTGCTAAATCTACTTCTGAGTCTGGCTTAAGCATTGGGGAATTAAATTCAGGGTAGACATATATTGTATCATTGACCCAAAGTTGTAAAGGCTACCTCAAAGGACCAAAGTTAGATCCTTAAATTTCTTCCAAGGGAAAAGATCATAAACATTTAGAAACTTAAAATTTCTTTTAATTGGGTAACCTTCAGTTTGGTTGGCAATTTAACAGCGCAAATAAAAGGTAAGCTTTAATTTACTGTCTCAATATAAGTCATAAAATTAAATCATTTCCACATTTGCATAACAAAGTTTATTATCTGTAATTAACTAACCTTTAGAAAATTTATTTTTAATTTCCTCCTGTCAACATATCTGGAAAACGCCAAGTTAACAAGCTTTAGCACAGAAGAAACCACATTAATGTAGGAGGTACAGCGGGCATCGGATCTACGAAGCAGTCAATTCCTAAGTTAATTTAAGAGTTGTCATCTTATCACATTTTTTACTTGAAAACATATGGAGAAAAATTTTATATCAATGCCTAATGACAAAAAAATCATAAGACACAAGTTTGTTTACACTAATCAGCTAAAGTAATCTATTTAATCAGCACTGTTTACTTGGAATTCCTTTATATTTATAATACTGTTTCATGCCATAGCAAAATCTAAATATGAAAATACAATCGCTTTAATTCTAATTGTTTTAGTTCAGTTGTAATGTATATATATTCTGTCACTGAATTTCAGAGGCAATAGTTCTACAGTAGTATTTTTAAAATCGTCAATGATATTGTAGAAATTAATTTTCTGTCACACTTCCATACTTGATATAAGGAGTGTTAAGAGAGATTTAAAATGTATGTTCTTTCATCATATAATTTGGTTCTTAGATCCTCATGTAATAAAGATATATTTATTTATATGTATTTATATTTGTATATATTCTTATATGATATGTATAAACATATACATATATATGCCATTCTTCAGATTCTATGGCTATAGAAGTTATAAAGATTGTTTTTCTTTTCAATTATAAAAAAAAAAATACCAAAAACTTTAGCAACAAAACCCTCTTTTTTTTTCCTCGTGTTCATCAAGCTCTGCTAAATTCTCTAGCTAGTCATTACAATTCATAGAAAGAAAAACAGTGGCATTTTTCTTTCCATAATGCCATAGCAAGTGGCATTATGAATTTAAATTAGCTGCAATGTGCAGAATGGCAGCAGGGCCCCTCTGTATCTGTCTCCCGAATGCATGACACCAACAATATTGTATGTTTTCTAAACTAGTCAGTCCAAGTGTTCTACCGACATTTTTTTCCATTTCACTAGAGTGCTTTATTTCCCTCAAAATACTAGTTTGTTCATTCATCAGTTTCTTTCACCCTGACATAAGAAATCCAAGGTTTGATGATGAAAGATGTAAAATGAAACTAAGCAAAACAGATGCATTTTAAGCCAGTTCAAGAAAGATGAACCATTTTTTGATATAATATCTCCTTATTTATACATACAAATGCACACATACATGAGGACAATAACGAAACTAACTTCACATCTTCCTCTTGTCAGCAAAACTGAATTAAATATATAATTTACTTTAAATGGCATCAGGTAGGAACTTTATATTAATTTTTTAAAACACCAGACTTTGGGTAGATTAGAACTTACCTTTTTTTTAATAACATGCTTTAGAAAATTTAAAGAGACCACAAGCCTTTAAAGGAGCAGAATTCAACATCTTCTCCTTCCTTATTTCCTATCGCAGCAATTGGCCACACTCTCTCTCTAGATGCCCCCATCAGAAATTGGGATTTATCTGTCACCATTCACACCCACATCCTTCAGATTTACCTCCTAAATCTTTCTCAAGTTTTCTCACTCATTTCCGTCTCTGCCAAGTCCACATTAACATCCAACTTGGGTCCAAGTTAACATCCCCAGTGGCCAGGTTACTGTGCTATTGCAATACAATCCATATCTCTAAGGTGGATTTAAATTCATTATTAAATTATTTCTCATTTTACACAAATATTTTTAAATGGCATTCTTATTCACCATTAAAAATCTTATAGATTATAAACTTCATCACTAAAAATCTTATCAACTTTACATTAAATATTATAGGTTATAAATAAGTGGGAGAATTAAATCACATGCCATTTATTTCAGAAAGCAATCTAATAGATTATTATTCAAATATACAAAAGTTAGCTCCTCTCAAGTCAATATTATTGGTCAATGTTTCATAAAATAAAGATTGTAGAAGGCAAAAAGCAATAATTCTTCATATCATATAATTTTTACTCTTTTATTAGTATGACCATTATCAGACAACTTTCATTTATACAAGTGTGAAGAAAAAGCTGTATGAAAATGATAAAAATTTATAAAGTACACTAATATGAATAAATAGGATTTATTTCTGCTTTTTCTACTAATTTACTTTCCCAATAACTCATTTATTTGACAAAGTAACACTAACACAAAGATGTTTGTGATTAACTGATGCTATTGAAGACTGCTATAGACTGAATACTTGCATCCCCTCAAAATTCATATTTTGAAACCTAATCTCCAATATTATGGTATTTGAACACAGGGCCTTTTGGAGGCGATTAGGGAGAATGCCCTTTTAAAACAAGCTCCAATGAGCTGCTTGCCCCTTCCACCATGTGAGAACACAATCAGAAAACTGCTGTCTATGAAGCAGGAAGTGGACCCTCACCAGGCACCAAAACTATAACACCTTCACTTACATACTCCAGAACTACAAGAGATAACATTTGTTATTTAAGACACCAGTCAATGGTATTTTGTTATAGCAGCCCAAGCTGACTAAGACAAAGACCCCTCCAGAAAAACACAGAATGCAAAAATTCATCAGTAAATACCATATATCACTGACATCCCAGCCATATCCATCATAGAAAGTTCTGTATTCAGCCTCTCTTCCCTTCAGCACCCACTCCCCATCACAAATTGCAGTGTAGTGCTATCTCTTCTCCAGTCTCTTCTCAGGGACCAGAGATTCCTCTAACTCCTGTCCTCACAGTAGCAAAGGGAAATTGAACATTTCTTCATATTGAACACTCTCTTTTCAAGGATGACTCGTTAAGCCTATTATGCAGAATGATTTACCATACCATTGCCTTGACCTTTCCATTTTCTTTGAAATATGGCCCAACATTTTATTGTCACAAAATAAAAGGATATATTAAAGTACTTTTCTATATAAAGTGATTGTGATCCTTTGGCCACTGCCTTTAAATGCAGAAATAACTGCAGTTATTTTAAAATATTTTGTTTTTTGTTTTTCTCAATATCATCATTAAAAAATTTTAAAATCTCTGATACTTAATTCACCTTTGTTTACCTATATGCTAGAGTTTCTGCAAAGCAGTATGAAAATAAAGTAAAATAATCAGTTGCAAAGAAGGGGAAAATTAATATTATATATAATATTTTGATTTTATATTTAAAAACCTAGAGAATCATCTAAAATATATAAGCTAGGAAAGTTTAACCCAGCAAAAATTAAGATGTCATATATTTACAAAGAAAACTACAAAATTTTGTGGATATATATACTTGGACTTAGCCTTAATAATTACAAGAAATAAATTCCTTTTCTTTATAAGTTACCTACTTTCAGACATCCTGTTATAAGCAACAGAAAATGAACTAAGATATTGACATTGAGGTGGAAGATTGGGAGAAGACATCTGCTTTGACTGTCAAGCTGAGAGCCAACCATATATGATCAAAGAGACAATAAACAAAGAAAAGGATACCCAGTACTGTCCAGGAGCTGCTTAGCTCAAACTTTATTTATATATTCATTTTTTTTCCCATCCTAGGAAGGTTTCATTTTGGTTCCCCAGGAACCCTTAGTACATAGAATCTTAGTATTTAAAAGGATCTTAGAGGTTATTTTGTTCAATCACTGTGTATACAGAAATCATCTCTGTGTCATTTGGACGTGCAGTATAAAAATCATGCAGTATAAAATCCACTGGGAAGGACACTTTTGTATCTGTAGTTGCTTTTGTTCTATTGATACCTATTAGAGGTTAGAGATAGAAAGATACATAGAGATGATAGATAGATTTTTTTTAAGAAAAATGCTTATAAAAATAGAAAACTCATATTAAAATGAGTTAAAAAATTTTTATCTCTGGATGTTAAGATTATGGAAAATGTTGACGATGGAAAATGCATATTTTGCCTTTTAATATTTTTTATTTCCTCCATTTGGTATATATTGTTTTCAGTAAGAATAAATATCTACTTGAAAACATTTAAAGTATCTACTCATACTTGAAAAGAAATTAATCAAAATTTTCTCTTTCTGAATTATATTTACTGTTCCTCTGGAACAAAACAGAGAATTTAAGGGCACTTTCTATATAAGGATTTTACAAATACTAAACTATAACAATCACTGTATATTCCCTTAAATTCTTCTTTTCCAAGTTAATCATTACCTTTTCCTTTTCCATCTACCCATTGATTTACTTAAGGAACTGTTCCTGAGGTAATGTTGAAATGTCCAAGATAATCTGATGGGGTTTTCATGTTCATTACCGTCACTCTTAAGGAAACATTTGAGCTTATATGTGTTTTGAAAAGTACAGGAATTAAAGTGCAAAACCCCAAATAAATTGTCCATCATTAGATATTTTTCCAATATAAATGACCTGGTTTTTACTGTGGCATTTAATTTTGTCCATAATTATCAGCAGAAAAACATTTAATGTGAAAGAGAAATTGATAGAAACAATTATTTACATAAGATGTATTTTTTTAAGCAAGATTTTAAAAGCAAAAATATAGATGAATAATGAAGCCATTAAAAAGGGCCCTGATTTGACAAGTTGGGGGAGAAAAATATCTACTATTTCCAGGAAGAATTTATATTTTGACTTAAAAATATTTTGTGAAAATATCAAATAAATCTATGTCCTTATCAAGAGTATAAATAATAAAGTTCACATGTTCATGTAAAATCAATCACATTTTTTCCTATAAACAATAGATCTAAGGCAGGAATGAACTTGAAAGCTAGATTTCAATCAGACAGTAAAATACTATTGACAATAATGAACAAATATGATACTATTAAATCAATTTGCTGGTGATTGTTTATAACATCTGACATATTCACATACACTGATAGTAATTACCAAAATAGTGGATTGGTTGTTAATGCCATTTCTTTATAACTATTTAGTGTAGTATCATGACAAACCAATGTGAGAAATTTTATTCTTTAAACATAGGCTGTCTTCATGAATGTATGAATTATTTCCTACTTATTTATTCTTTACTTAGTTCATGTGACAGAGCTGATTTGCAGTGCTTTTCTTGTCACTGAATTAAATCTGCCCAGTTGAAAAAGAAACAGCTAGAACAGCTACAGCTAATGAACAGCTAATAACTGTTTACCATGCAATTATCTTGCCTAAAATAACAGGATTATGTACAGCAGTTGATAGGATAATTTATCTGATATTTCCCCTCTTTTAAAAGGTTTCATCCTAAATCATGCAAAATACATGTTGACGGCATCTTTAAGCTGCTAATTAACTTACAAAGAACTTTTGAAGTATCTTTTCTCACATGTCACTGTTTCATATTTTCTTCCAACTGCTATTTTCTTATTTGCTAATAAAAGTGCAGCTTTTCAATTTTTGTGCAAATTACTTGTGTACAGAGATGTCAATTACATCTGTGAATGAGGTATGGTAAAATAGACTTCACGTAATTTCTTCTGTCCTTGTATACCCAGACTTTTTATGCAAAGACTTGACTGAGAAGTTACCTATGAATAATAGCAATAATAAATATATATTTATTGTTTGCATTTATTGAGTTCTTACTATATACCAGTTGCTGTTCTAAACACTTTACATTTATTAATTGATTACTAATCAATTATCTGCAATTAATAGAATTTGAGAACACTTGATCTAACATGATTAAATATTGGCATTAACAACCAGAAAATACTGACAATATGACCAACATTTTTAATACTTGAAAAAAAATTTTTTACCACATTATAGAAAGATTGAACAATGCATGGCAGCAATCCAGGTATTTACTGGAGGGAAAGAAGTTGCATGTTGTGTGTTCTACTTTCAGGAATTTTCCGTATTTATGCTTCAATATTATTTTAGATAAGACCCTTAAGATAACAATACAGGTTCTTTAATGATTTTAATTAAATTGTGCAAAATGTGATTTCTCCTTTTTCTGTGGATTTTATTGATTTCCCATGTATACAAAATAGTATATATTCAAAATAGGCTTAGGGTGCAGGGGTTCACTCTGAATAATATGGTGTAGGTTTGCTTACTCAGCAAACTTTCTCATTGCTTTTTCTTCCAGCAGTTAAGATTTTGTTAATGCCTTAAACTAATTCGAATTTCTTCCTTGTTCTTCTGCAGAGGACAATAGAAGGAAAAAGAGGGAGTGCATCAGCAAACCATGTGCATTCAAAGGAAATATTTGTGTGTGTATCTTATGCAGAGAATAGCTCCGAGCCCTGTTGAGAACTGCTCAGAGGAAAACCAAGCCCTCATTTCTTTGATCCTCTGAGGGCTGAGAATATTTCCTCTTATACTTGAAGTACTTAATGAATAACAAAAATACATTTAAAAAATTCCAGCAGATTTTTTCTTATATTTTTTAATAAAACTATGGCATACTTTTTTCCTGTACTAGAAAAGATATAAAAGTGTATCATTCATAAAGCCTAAAATATAAAGCCTAAAATTCTAAGTAATTAAAACTCCATTGTAAATGGCACATATATTTTTAATAAGCTTTATAAGATACTTTCATTAGTTTAAAATGACTTTGGTTTATGTATTTCCAGAAGGTTTCATGTCATAATCTCCTCTTCTTTTCAAAAGTCGGCTATGACTTCAATTTTCCTTCACAGTTGATAGTCATTCTTCTCAACAAGAGAAATGATTCAGGAAATGATGTGGAATAGGATTCCCCTGCTGCTTTCAATCCAGAAGATGCTATGGGGTGAAACTTGCCTGGGGTCCCTGCTGATCTGTAATGTTCCATCAGCAATGCCAGTGTCTCTCCTAACCAACAGTTTATTTGTTACCCCCATACAGGAAATACAGTTATTGTCTCTGGCTTAGATTTTTGTAGAATAGTAAGATTGCACCCCAAGACCTTTTGAAGATCATAATTAAGAAATTCATTCATTCAGTCATTAATTCTTATATTCATACATATGTACAAATATAGATTCATTTATCACACATTCTCTCTACAAGGCCTTATCTTAAAATGGTGACAATAATTATATATACGTATTTGTAAATTTTTGATGACATTGGTCACTTTTATTACACACGAAAATGTAATTGGAATAGGTCAAATTAAAATTGGAATGGCTATGGATATAATATATTTATCAAAGACCCACATGAAACTCATCACATTGAATTTATATTTCCCAAATGTTATTTCTAATATTTTTAATATCTGAAAATAATGCAACCTTTAGAACACCTCTGTCTCTTTTCATTGGTAGCAAATGTTAACGTAACTTAAAAGGCTACACTATTAATGAGTTACATGTCAGCATATATATTTAATGGTGCTGAGATATTTACTTTTACTTTCTGATGATTTCGGCAGGTGTGTAGTAAAGGAAGACATTTCTCTCCATCGCCCCTTCCCTTGATTTCTACTTCTCTCAGATTACCCATATCAACAAAGTTCCCAGTATTTTTTGTAAAATATCTGATACTAATGCAAATTTAGTTATTGATAC